>MU708982.1:2499-77842 GCA_026770625.1 Nicotiana glauca | reverse complement strand
AAACTTTTAATAGAACTCCTAACTTTATTAAATTACACTTTGGTCCTATGTTTTACTATAAATAACCTTATCCTTCTTCATTTTTTTCCAAAAATGCCTCTGTTTGGGCAAATTTCTAGAGCAACTTTCAAGCTTCAAATTAATTCATCAAGTATTTGGAATAATATTTTGGGTAATTTTTTCAAGTTCAAATAATTAATCACAGTGAACTCATTCCATCCCCCAATTTTAATAAATAATTTTAGTGTATTATTTTAGTGCTTAATTTTTGTGTTTACTTTATGTGTTTTATTTTCGTATTTAATTTGTGTGTTTAATTTTTGTGTTAGATTTTTTAATTTAATTTTGTATTTGAATTATGACACATAAAAATATATTTGGCATGTTTAAAAAAGTAGTAAAAAAAAGTAAAGGAGAAAGTAGTAGTAACCCTAATCCTAACCTTTCTCCTAGAATTCGAAAACATATAGATGAAATGACTCATGCTGATGAAACTTCATTTCTTCAATCTCCCGCATATTATAATATTAATGTTGGAGAACAACTAGATCATGAAATTTTACAAAGACAATTTGACAATTATATTTTTTTTGAGGATGAAGAAAATGAGGAAGAAGAATTAGATGAAACACACACTAGTCTCGCAACACAAGCTTCAATTCAGAGTCAATCTTGGTCTAGAGCTTTACCCCCTGTAAGGGGTAAGCCTAAGGTTGAACGTCTCAAAATATCACTTGTATGCAAAAATTTTGAACATGATAAAGTCAATCATCGTGCTATATATGGAAATTGTAAGCAACAATTTGCACACACAAAAAGTGGTGGGACGGGGGGTTTAACTAGACACTTACAAAATGATCACAAATCTTTATAGATACAAGCTAATATAGAAGCCGAAAAAATTATAGATCCTACCACTGGTACTGGCACTCCTAGTGGATCTAGTTCTAATCAAATTCAACAACAGCTTGACCCTTCTTCTGGAATTATTTTACGCCTCTATAACAAAGATAGAGACCGTGAGAACTTAGCAAAAATGGTGGTTATATGTGGATTACCTTTTACTTTTCCTTCTCACTCTACTTTTTTGCATTATATACAAGAAACTTATAATACTGCTTTTCAAGATTTTTCTAAGACCACTGTTAGAAATGATGTTTTTAACTTTCAAACCGAATATCTGCAGTATATTTATTGTGTATTTTTTCACTTAGATTGTAAAGTGTCTATCACCTATGATATAGGTCGTAGTCTTAATGCTTGAAAGTTCTGCTTATGAAATGCTTAAAGTTGCTTGTGATTATCAGGTGCCTATCAAAAGTTATTTAATATGCATAATGGTATCCCCGCTGATCAAATTGTTGATTCTGATTGGGATGAGATCAAAGAGCTTACTAAATTTTTGGAAAAAATTTATTATGCTACAAAATAATTTTTTGGTATATATTATCCTACTGTCACACAAATATTATGGTATATTTGTGGAATTCCCGTTATATTTGGTAAGTATAATATAAATCCAACTTATGCACCGACCATTAATGAAATGATTTCCAAATTTAAAAGTATTTTTTCAATATTTCCGAAGTTTATTTAATTTCTACTCTACTTAATCCACCTTTAAAATTAAGAGGTGCAAATGAACTTGTTCATAAAATTTATGAGAATTTAGCAATTCAAGAAAATGAACAACCATCTCTCGAAGACTGCCAAGCAAGCATGTATTCTTATGCTAGATCAATGTTTGATAAATATAAATCTATGCAAATAACAGGTTGTGAAACTGCTCCTTCTACTTCTAAGTCTAGAGCAGAAATTTTATGGGACGATATGGATGATATAACAAGTTTTAATTCCTCTATTGATGATGAACTTGATTCATATCTTAATCAAGGATTGGAAAGTACTAAAGATGAAGGTAACGAACAAATTTTGTCACGGTGGAGGGAGCATGGCAAGCCTTTTCCAACACTTTTATTAATGGCCCGATATATCCTGGCTATTCAAGCATCATCAGTAGCATCGGAGAGTGCTTTTAGCGCGGCAAGATTTCAAGTTTGAGATCATAGACATGCATTATCGGAGGACAGTCTAGAGATTTTCGTATTATTCAGAGATTGGATAAATTCAGAAAGAAGAAATCTTGATTTTGAAAAATTAGCTGCTAGGGAAGAAGAAGAATATAATGAGATACTAAGCACGGGGAAAGATGACGACATGAAGCTCATGGAACATCAATCAACATTGCCAATTCCAGCACAATGTCCAAGAGATATTATTGATAAGTTACAAAGAAGCTATATATGAGCTTACAAATATTAGTATGATAATTTGTAATTGACTACTAAGAGGCCTAGTTCAAACAGAACCTTTCCTAGAAGGTGGCTGCGTAGATTATGTGCTCTTCAACAGAATTATATTTGTATTTGAGATTTGAAAATTCTATTAATAAAATAAAAGGCTCTAAGCATTGAATTTTTTTTTATAAATTGTCTTAGTTATTTAATACTTTGAAATTATATTAAATAAATTATAACTCTATTACAAATTTATAATTACTAGAATATTTCAGTACAAGTCTTTTGTTTTAATATTTCATAATTCTTTACTTAGTTTTCTAATTTCCATTTTGACATTTAAGTTTATTAAATAAGTCAAAAATCTAGCCATTGTAAAATTTAAAAACTTAAGTCATTTTCACAAATGTAGACGTTTTTAAAAAAAAAAAAAAACTATACTTACCCATCCTGTCCCGTTCCGCCCCGTCTCATCCCATTTGTTAGGGGGACGGGATGGGCCGATCGTTTCGTCCCATTTGTCTCGTCCCGTTTTGTTCCGTCCAGCTTAAATGTCATTCAATTCCGTCCCGTTCCGTTGGACAGCGATAGGGTAAAGTTTCAATTCTACTTACAATTCGATAAAGTTCAATAACTTTGGTCAAAAAATTCAAAATCTTAACTCTACCTCGAGAGTTGGAAGAATTTCTATCGTTTCACCGCATCTCTTGACTACGGAAATATTAAGTTGGATCAATGAATGGATAGAGGCGCCAAAAGCGCGTTTGCTATAGGCAGTACTTGACAGATTCAGAAACAGCGGCGTTTAGATTTTACCAGATTCGAAAACCAACCAAAAGGTTCTTATAAAGGGACAAAACCAACTTTTTTGCAGCTTCATTTTTTGTAGTTACGCACATGACTTTTGACATTCATTGGATCATTCCGTCTTCTTATATTTATTTATGTCTACTAACTTTTCAGTGATTGTGACTCATCAGCCAAAAAGTCTTTATTTCCCTTCTTTTTTGCAATTTTTAATTAATTTTTCCACTTTGCTATGCCAATGTTTCATGACCATACACTTGAAGGTTGGGTAAGGTTAGGATAAGGAATTAAGGACGAAGTCCGTGTGGGGTTTGAGTATAAAATAATGATATATAATTTCCTATCTCATTTTATGCAACAGTGTTTACTTGACCACGAAATTTAAGAATGTATGCAAAATATCAAAAGTACTAATGCGTAGTGACGAAAGTTTTACCTACTTCCTTTTGTCCAAAATAAGTAATAAATTTTTTTTTTGATGTTTTCACACATATTAAGAAATTTACCTTTTAGCATTAATTAGCAATTGAATTGATCCTATTAATCTTTACTGTCTCACATAAACACTCCTAACACATATTCCAACACTATTTACTCCAAGGACAATGTCGGAAAAAAATATTTAATTCATTCTTGAAATCTGGAAAAATCACTTATTTTGGACCATAAAAAAAAATCAAAAAATCACTTATTTTGGACGGGAGAGAGTATTCTTTTTGTTTTAAGTGAGTGATAGAAACTAGCGAAGGTCACAATAATTCATGTCATTAAGAGCAAATGGTACTCCCTCCGTTTTATATTATCAGTCGTGGTTACTAAAAATAATTGCCTCAAATTATTTCTCACTTTAGAAATTCAAGACAAAATTAATTATCTTTCTCCTTTTTTACATTAGGAATAATTATCCTTCAAGACAATAAAGACCTCAATTATGAATAACTTTGTTCAAATACCAATGAAGAAAGATTAAATATTAAGACATGAATAAGAATAAATTAGTCAAAATCCTTTTGGACGTGTATAAGAGAATCATGACAAATAATATAAGACGTAGGGAGTAATGATAAAATTAAATAATTTTTTTAAATAAAAAAATTACCGACTAAAAAGGAAAGTATATGTGTATCACATAAAACGAGGCACTAATTGTATACGGTCAAAATCGAAGAGTATGTTTTTGAAGGGTAAAATGGACTATAGGCCCGAGTGCGAGAAGACTCGAAGTGGGTATCGAACAACTACCTCGGGGAAGCTGATCGAGTGTTTGGCACGGACCGCATCGAGGGCAGCACTATCTCGAAGTCGATCAAGAAAGAGCAGAAATTTCTCAAGGACACGTGGAACTGGGCATTAATTATAGGATAAAGATTGTATGAAATGGTACAGATCCGTACTAGGCCGTTATACACCTGTACCAATAAAATTATTTACCTTTATGAGTAAGGTACTATATTGAGGTTTTCTCCTCCTATATAAACGGGACCCCAATCATCTTGTAAGGGCATCAGATCATTCATTGCAATAAAATATTCTTATTTTTCTTGCTTAACATGCTCTCCAATTATTCTTCAGCTTTATTGCCTTTACTTTATTGTTCAAACTTTATTACTCTTAGCTGACCTCGAGGTCCCTGGATAAGTCAACCTCGAGCCCCCGTAGTGTTCCAATATAATTTGATTTGGTTCTTTATTTCTTCTTACTTAAGCTCAATATTACTTGTATAATCACTAGTATTAGAATATGTCACATATCTTTAAAACCACGAAATATCTTTAATTGTTAAACTCACTTTTTGAGGTAAATAGTTTGATGCCCACCGTGGGGCTAAAGATAATAGTGATTATTTTAGTGCTAGTTTTTCGATAACACATGTCATTCTTCACACTTTTTCTTGTTAGAGATTATTTGATGTCAGGCTTAATCATGTCTAGCACACAAAATGCACCCGTTCATGATAGTGAAGGACTTGGAGAAAACAGCGGCATAGAGCTTGGTGTACCACCTGTAAACCTGGACGGAGTGCCAAACATGGAGCTAGTTGATATCAGCTCCCACAACGCTCTAAACACGGAAGCAGGCACAAACCCCGTAAGGAATGGACGCAGGGAAGCCCAAGCTGGAGGCCAGGAAACACGAGGGCTGGAAGAAAGAGGAGTCAGCCTCCAGGTGATATTCGAGATGCCGCAAGCTCAGCAAGTCGCCATAGCTCAACTCCAAAGTTAAAATAGAACTCCTAACACTGCCGAACCAGTAAATACACGACACGAACCAATGCTCGAAAGGCCCAGTGAAAGCGGCTCGGGGACTAACCCCACGATCATGAAAATGCTCGAAGAACTGATTAAAAGGATCGAGTCAGGAGAAAAGAAGATAGAAAACAACGATAAAAAGGTGGAAACTTACAACTCCCGGATAGACCAGATACCAGGAGCACCTCTAGTTCTGAAAGGCTTAGATGCTAAAAAATTCATATAAAAACCTTTCCCCTTGAGTGCGGCTCCCTTACCCATTCTCAAGAAGTTTCGCACCCGATATACCGAAGTACAATGGAACAACTGACCCTAATGAACATATTACTTCTTACACCTGTGGAATTAAAGGAAATGATTTGAATGGTGACGAAATCGAGTTAGTGTTGTGAAAATTTTTTTGGAGAAACACTGTCAAAAGAAGCTATGATTTGGTATCACAACTTAGCTCCTAACTCTATTCATTCATTTGCTATGTTAGCAGATGCCTTCGTAAAAGCACACGTCGAGGCCATAAAGTTGGCCACGGGAAAATCAGACGTCTTCAAGATAAAACAAAGGGACAACGAAATGCTAAGGGAGTTTGTGTCCCCGTTTCAAATAGAAAGGATGGAACTACCCCCGGGGTCCGATGATTGGGCAGTTCAGGCTTTCATCTAAGGTTTGAATGAAATAAGCTCGATAGTATCTCGATAGCTAAATCAAAACTTGATCGAGTATCCATCTGTGACATGGTCGGATGTGCAGAATCTATATCAGTCAAAAATTAGGGTCGAGGATGACCAGTTGGGAGCCCCCTTGGGCTCAGTTCACCCAAATAGGTTCGCAGCCAAATCCTCGAAGGACACAAACCGGGATCAAGATTCAACAGAGAACGGTATCAACTATATGATCAAAGAAATAATGGCCTGAGCCACAATATTTCTTGGAAATATCGAAGAAGTGACCAAGGTCCAGGTTCACATGAGCAACACCGGGTTCGATAAGCACGTCTACCCCGTCGAAGCCCCTCGACAATCAGAGTACAATTTCAGCGTAGACGCATCAGGGTTCGTCTCAGCTATTGGGAGAATCAAAGATACTAAGTGGCCCAGGCCAATACAGACCGATCCCTCCCAAAAGAACCCGAACTTAATGTGCAAGAATTATGGTACACATGTCCACAGGACGGAGGACTGCAAACAGCTAGGGAGAAAGTGACTAGGTTATTCAATGAGGGCCACCTTCGAGAATTCCTAAGTGATAGATCTAAAAATCACTTCAGGGAGAGGGATGCAGGTAGGAAGAGTGAACCAGAAGAGCCCCAACATGTCATTCATATGATTATTGGTGGAGTCGATGTCCTGCAAGGACTAGTATTCAAACGCACCAAAGTATCCATCACTAGGGAAAAGCGAACTCGGGATTACTTACTCGAGGACACCCTCACATTCAGCAAAGAAAGTATCGAGGCTTTATCTCAACCTCACAACGGTGCTCTGGTAATTTCTATCATTTTAAATAAAGTCCAATTTAAACGTGTTCTCATGAATCCAGGTAGTTCAGCGAATAAAATCAGGTCCAAGGTCGTGGAGCAGCTCGGGTTGCTCGATCAAATCATACCGGCATCTTGGGTCTTGAATGGCTTTAACATGGAAAGCGAGACAACAAAAAGAGAAATCATTCTCCCAGTAAACATGGCCAGAGCCATACAAGACACCAAATTCCATGTCATTGAAGGTGACATGAGATACATTGCTTTGCTCGGAAGGCCGTGGATCCATAGCATGAGGGCAGTACCATCGACCCTCCACCAAATGTTGAAGTTCCCAATGAAGGATGGCGTGAAAATAGTATATGGAGAGAAGCATGTAGCCAAGGAAATGTTTGCAGTGCACGACTCAGCAGCGGTGTCGACTCCATCCACATCGGAGAAGTCGAAGGACGAACAGGCGGCCAAATAGAAATTAAAGCTCGTGCCCTCGGTTGAGTCTGAGGGACAAAGGTCCGATGAATAGGTGGATGGGGACGAAGAAGAAGATTTCCTCACTCCCCCTGAAAAATCAGATGCGATGAAGTTGGCGATCGAAGAGCTTGAACAAGTCATATTAATCGAGAATCTTTCGGAATAAAAGGTATACCTGGGGACGGGGTTAACCCCCGAACTCAGGAAAAAACTCGTTCAATTTCTCATCGATAATATTGATTGCTTCTCTTGGTCCCATTTAGATATGATAGGGATCCCACCGGAGATGACTACCCATTGACTAAGTGTCGACCCTAGATTCAAACCAGTGAAGCAAAAGAGGAGACCTCAGTCCGAGGTAAATCATGCATTCATCAAGGAAGAGGTAACCAAACTCCTGAAAATAAGATCTATAAGGGAAGTAAAATTTCCTGAATGGCTAGTTAACGTAGTGGTAGTCCCTAAAAAGGGGAATAAACTTAGAATGTGTGTAGATTACAAATATTTGAACAAAGAGTACCCTAAGAATTCGTTCCCATTGCCCAACATCGATCGTTTGATTGATGTTATGGCCGGCCATGAGATCCTTGCATTTTTCGACACCTACTCCAGGTACTACCAAATTCAAATGAACCCGGAGGATCGGGAGAAAACTTCATTCATAACCAAGTGTGGAACATATTTTTATAATGCAATTCCATTAGGGCTAAAAAATACATGAGCCACATATCAACGCTTAGTTAATAAGATGTTCGAACATCAAATAGGCAAATCCATGGAAGTGCATATTGATGATATACTAGTTAGTTCCCTGCGCCAGAGGATCATTTGACCCATTTACAGGTAACA
This sequence comes from Nicotiana glauca, assembly GCA_026770625.1. Taxonomy (NCBI): domain Eukaryota; kingdom Viridiplantae; phylum Streptophyta; class Magnoliopsida; order Solanales; family Solanaceae; genus Nicotiana; species Nicotiana glauca. The sequence continues at coordinate 69,695 of MU708982.1, read as the reverse complement.
TTCGACATCCTTAAAAAGTATAACTTGAAGAAACCCCGAGAAGTGCGCATTTGGTGTCGGCTCGGGCAAGTTCTTGGGCTTCATGGTGTCGAACAGAGGCACCGAGATCAATCCCGATAAAATCAAAGCCACAGAGGAAATCACTATGGTAAATAATGTGAAGGTCGTGCAACAACTGACTGGACAGATAGTGTCCCTGGGTCGATTCATCTTGAGATCAACAGATCGGAATCATCATTTTTTCTCCCTTCTTAAAAAGAAGAACAACTTCGCATAGACCCCAGAATGCCAGCAAGCCCTGGAAGAATTAAAACGGTATCTCTCGAGTCCACCGTTGCTCCATACTCTGAAGGAGGATGAAACACTCTACTTGTATTTATCAGTGTCCAAGGAAGCAGTAAGCGGTGCATTGGTTCGAGAAGAGAAAAACACGCAATTCCTTGTTTATTACATGAGTCGAACCCTAGGGGATGCCGAAAACAGGTATCCACATTTGGAAAAATTATCTCTTGCATTAATAAGCGCATCTAGAAAATTAAAACCATATTTTCAATGACACCTTATATGTGTACTAAGCACATATCTGCTTCAAAATATATTGCATAAACCCGAATTATTGGGCAGACTGGCCAAATAGGCCATCGAACTCGAAGGATATGATATCGAATATCAGTCTCGGACGACCATCAAGTCTCAAATTTTGGCAGACTTCATGGCCAACTTCGCACCTGCCCTCGTACCCAAAGTGGAAAAAGAATTCCTACTAAAAATGGGTACATCGGCGGGGGTTTGGACCATCTACACGGATGGTGCCTTAAATGCAAAAGGGTCTGGGCTTGGTATCATTTTGAAATCGCCTACGGGCAGTGTCATTAGACAATCTATCAAAACTTCTAAATTGACTAACAATGAGGTCGAGTATGAAGCTATGATTGCAGGTCTTGAACTAGCCAAGGGCCTTGGAGCAGAGGTCATCGAGGAAAAGTGTGATTTCCTTTTGGTGGTAAACCATGTGAAAGAAAGCTTCAAGGTTCGAGACGATCGAACTCAGAGGTACTTGGAAAAACTTCAAATAACATTGCACCGCTTCAAGTAATGGACACTGGACCATGTATCTCGGGAACAAAACATCGAGGTCGACGCTCTAGCAAACTTGGGATCATCAGTCGAAGATGACGATATTGTCCTGGGGTCTATTATCGAGGTATCAAAATTAGTGATTGAAGAAGTCCATGCAAAGATTAATTCGATAAGCTTAGCATGTGATTGGAGGAATAAGTACATCGATTATCTAAAGCATGGGAAGCTCCCCGCGGACCCAAAAGAGTCAAGAACACTCCGAGCCCGAGCGGCTCGACTCTCACTTGATAAAAATGGAATGTTATACAGAAGAACCTCTGATGGACCACTAGCGGTATGCTTGGGACCCGAGGATACAGACTATGTACTACGGGAAATCCATGAGGGCTCTTATGGAAACCATTCTAGTGCAAACTCTTTGATTCGCAAAGTGATTAACGCAGGATTATTGGGATAGCATGGAAAAAGATACCAAGGAGTTTGTTCGAAAGTGTGATAAGTGCCAGAGATTTGCGCCAATAATTCATCAACCCGGTGAACAAATCCACTCGGTCCTATCCTTGTGTCCATTCATGAAATGGGGGATGGACATCGTCGGCCCCCTACCAACGGCGCCAGGTAAAGCTAGATTAATTTTATTTATGATCGACTACTTCTCAAAATGGGTTGAAGCGTAGGCCTTCGAGAAGGTAAGAGAAAAAGAAGTCATCAATTTCATATCGGACCACATCATATGCCGGTTGGGGATACCCGCCGAAATAACAGATGACAATAGAAAATAGTTTGTCATTAGCAAAGTGACAAAATTCCTCAAGGACCATAAAATCAAAAGGATCCTATCAGCACCTTACCACCCAAGTGCAAATGGTCCACCAATAAAACCATTATCTGAAACTTGAAAAAAGGCTAGATGATGCCAAGGGGAAATGGAGAGAGGTGCTGCCCGAGGTATTATGGGCATATAAGACAACATTGATGTCAAGCATGGGGGAGACCCTGGTTTCCTTGGTGTATGGATCCAAAACTTTAATCGTAGTCAAAGTCGGAGAGCCTAGCACAAGGTTTTAGCACGCCACCGAAGGCTTAAATAACGAAGCAATGAACACTCCTCTCGAGCTACTGGATGAAAAACGTGAGGCTACATTAATACGAATGGCCGCACAAAAACAAAGAATCGAAAGGTATTATAACAGAAGGAAAAACCTCCAATATTTTAAAGTCGGGGACTTAGTATTGAGTAAAGTCACTCTTAACACTCTAGACCAAAATGAAGGGAAACTGGGTCCAAATTGGGAAGGACCGTACCGTGTACTCAGAGTCATAGGGAAAGGATAATGCAAAGTCAGCACAATGGAAGGTGAACAACTACCAAATAACTGGAATATATCAATGATCAAGTGTTATTACTGCTGAGCTCGAAGACCTTGGGTTTGAAAGCATGCGTTGCACTCTTTTTCCCTTTAATCGAATTTTATCCCAAATGGGTTTTACTGGCAAGGTTTTTAATGAGGCAACACCTATATGCTACCTAAGGATTACTCAACAAGTATTCAAGGATTCTTTTTGATCAACCTTGAATACTGGGGGGCATCACCCTCGGAGGTTATAACTTTGAGAAATATATTTCACGCCTAAGAGGGCCTCGATAGGAGAACTTTGTAATGGGCCAAATGGTCAAATGAACTGTGTCCATATAGAATGATCGAGACCCGATGTCAAAACATGTACATATGTATTAACTTTTTAAAGAAGCACCTTGGTTACATTAAAAACACTTTGTATCTCATACTAGCTCTACACTTGCAATCCTACGGGAAGCGGCTCAAGGACCAAAGCACCCTGAAATACTCGGGGACTATCATTGATAGTCAATATAAGACCTCAAAGAGGCACCCCCTCGAAACGAATGCCAAAGCCAACTCATTCGGGGAAAACAGACCAAGTGACAAACCCGAAGGCTACGACCATACTAAAGACTACAATCATACAAGGCTACAACCAAAAAATGCGACTCGGTGACGTCCGACTTCCTCTATAAATTAAAGTCCTTCAAACATTGAAAAAGTAGTTAAATCAGGCTACCCTCGGCAAAAGCAAAACATATGGGGACTCGATAAATTCGGCCCCAAAAAACCTAAGGGCTTCGATAATATCATCTTTTAGAAAACCTTTAAGAGGCATTAAACTATGTGCACACAAACATAACGACTAATAAGATTCTGATACGTCGAGCCTTCAAAAAATCCAATGGGTACAAAAATGCATGCTAAGGCATAACTAAAAATTTCATTAAGTCTTTTGGCCAAAGTGAGGGAAAACTATATAGCCATATTAAGGTAGAAATGGCCCAATTTAAAGAGACTAAGGGCCAATTTAAAAGAGCCTAAGAGACAACGTAAAAGAGCCTAAGGGCCAATTCTAAAAAAGAGCCTAAGGGCCGATATACAAAGAGCCTAAGGGCCAGCTTAAAAAGAATATAGAGTCAAATACCTATGGGAGTCTGAGACCCTATTCTCATTTAACTCGGATCCAAAGGCCCCGAGCTCTCATTAATTTAACTTTAAGTTTGGCTCGAGGATCATCTAAAACGCTAAGGGGTACGATCTTGGGCAATAAAAGCCTAAGGGCTTATCGCGAGTCTAAACCAATATTCGAACTATGAATCATCATAATTTTTTTTTGAATGGAGACAACATAAAAAGTCAGCACAAATCAATAACAGAGCAAAAAGCTACTTTATATTCACCCGGGAAATTTACAAATCATGTTATAACAAAGGACCCTTATACAAAAATAAAAGCCTAATCTATTTTCGGAGCCACATCCCCGGGAGTGCCGTCTTCATCTCTAGCAGCTTTATCTTCCGGGGCCTCTTCCCTTTCGGAAGCATCTTCTTCACCTTCCTCATTTTCGGAGCTACTCATCACGTCCTCATCATCAGAAGAGATAATAAACCTAGCATTGGTTCCCATGCTTGTGCTTCGGCTATCTCCTAGGCAAGGTCGATTCCTCGAGCACGGACTTCCTCGTGAGTCTCCCTCTAGGCTTGACACTTAGCCAATTCACAGCTCCATTTTCCCCGGTTAGAGGCCGCCCTCAACTTAGCTTGAATGGTCGCAATTTCTCTCTGATATATGGTGACGGATTTATCATCCACAATTTTCATCTTCTCAGCCTCAGCCTTGGCTGGTGCAGCCTCAGCCTTAGCATATGTAGCTTGAGTCCGAGTTTTAGCCAGTTCGTCCCTCAACCCCTTGATTTCCTTGGCCTGGGCCAAACCTTTCGCTTCAGCACCATGGAGTTGATCCTCAGTCGAGGTTAGTTGAGCCTTAACAACTTCTTTTTCATCGGTGAGTCGATCCATGTTCTCATTCCACTGGTGGCAATCAGCCCGAACTTCATTCACCTCGCCCCGGAGCTGCCTAATCATGTCCAGCTTTTGCTGCAGCTGAGGCATCAAAGTATTAATCTCTAAAGCAGGTCCAAGAAGGCCGAACTTTTTTAAAATCAGAGTTACCTGCTCGTCCAACCGGGACTCGCTTTTTTTAGCTTTGGCCAAAGCAGCCTGGAGGTCCTTAAGCTCCTCTTCCTTCTGATTACAAAAGATCCTCAAGGCTTTCTCTTCACCCGAGACTCTGTTGAGCTCGACCTCACATTGTTTCAGCTCGGCCTTGAACTTTATGACTACCTATACGTGAAATAAAGATGTTTCAGTAGAAGAGGAAAACAAAATGAGAAAAACTTGTAATAATTAGGACAAGTCCTTACCTGGAACAAGAGATGCTGGGCCTCTTCAAAAATGGAGGATGCATAATTGAAGTCATCAACACCTTCAACCCTAGCATAAAAACTTTTGAAAGGATCATCTGCGATGACCTTACTTGGATCGGGCATATGCAAAGTGTTGGCTCCCTCGATTGCCTCCCCAGAATAAGTTGGTAATGAAAGAGAATGACCTATTGTTGTGGTCCCGAGCTCTTCACTCGGGGTGTTCTCAATAACCCCGGGGACCTCAGTATTTACCCCATATGGTATAGATGTTGTCCTATTTGCTATTTGCTTCTTGTTGACTTCGACGTATAGACATGGCGATGAGTATCTATACGTTGGTGTCGAGCATGACCGTGAGTCTTAAATGGAAAATTGTTATGTTCTTAAATGATACTACGGATGCTTTAATTGATGATTCTCAATCTTGAGTAAAATTATGCTTCGTGGAAAGTACTTATGATTGTGTATTGGTGTTAGTTGAGATGAGTAGAAATTGAACGAAGATTGGTTATAGCTGATTCTCCCTTGCCGGGACGTACTTTTCTTTACCATTTAATCCCTTGCCAGGATAGTGTAGTTTATGGTTGATCCCTTGCCGAGACACTTGGTATTATTGTTGTCAATATTAAATATGGATTGGGTTGCACGCCGCAAAAATATTAAATATGGATCGGGTTGCACGCCACAACAATATTAAATATAGATCGGGTTGCACACCGCAAAAATATTAAATATGGATCGAGTTGTACGCGCGCAACAATGTTAAATGTTAAGTTGGATCGGGTTATGCGCCGCAACAGTGTTATTATCATTGTTTGGGTTTGTAGATTCTGAGCTGTTCTTTCATACTTCTCTTAAGTTTCTGCTAGACTTGATATGTTTCCCTGAAGCATAACCCCTTTTAAACTGCTATTTATGTTATTTTTTTGCTGTATATTATATAACTGCACAGGTTTTATCTGGAATCTGGTCCTAGCCTCGTCACTACCTCGTCGGGGTTAGGCCAGACACTTACCAGCACATGGAGTCGGTTGTGCTGATGCTACCCTCTCTACTATGTGCAGATACCGAAGCAGCTTTTGAGCAGTAGCGCTTGGGGAGCTAGCCTTCAGTCCACAGAGGATCCTGAGTTAGCCCTGCAGACGTCTGCAGGCCCGACGTCTCTTCTATCTATTATATGTTCTGCTTTTATTTGTATCGGAGACACACAGTATTTCTCTTTCTTCAGACATCTGTATGAATTATTCATAGACAGTCCGTGAATGTTGTGACACCGGTTTCTAGGTAGAGATATATGTTGGCTATTAGTATCGTTTTGGTATTACATTTGTCTAAGTCTTCCGCTTAAATTTTTGTCTCCCGCCATTATTTTCACTATTTATCACCTGTTATTATTAGTAGTTAAAAGTGTTAAAAAATGAAAAGGTCAAAAATTTCTAAATTTTATGGCTTGCCTAGCTTTAACGAGTAGGCGCTATGACGACTCCCGAGGGTGGAAAATCCGGCTCGTGACAAGTTGGTATCAGAGCACTAGGTTGCATAGGTCTCAGAATTCATGGACAAGCTTAGTAGAGTCTGAGGAATCGGTACAGAGATGTCTCTATTCATCCCAGAGGCTATAGATTTAGGAAAACTTCACATTTGTTCTTTCTTGTCGTGCGATTTGGTTTCTCAATGCTAATTGAATTTCTACTCTGTTATTTCGCAGATGGCGAGAACACGCGCTTCCTCATCTACCAATCAGTAGCCTCAGCCCCCAGCAGCAGCTTCTACAAGGGGCAGCGGGCGAGGCCAAGTTCGTGCTAGAAGCTGGGGCAGGGGCAGAGCTCAGCCCAGGGCAGCAGCCCCCGTAGCGGAGCCTCAGGTTGACTTTGATGACGAGGTTCCATCTCCAGCAGTTCTAATGGGCCCAACCCAGGTCCCAGAGGGGTTTGTTGCTATCCCAGTTCTTCAGAATGCTCTAGTCTGTCTAGTGGGCCTTATGGAGAGTATCACCAGGGAAGGTTTACTTCCTGCAGTATCAGCCGTCTCTCGGGTTGGAGGAGGAGCCCAAACTCCTTCTACTCGCACTCTGGAGCAGGAGGAGCCCAGAGGGGTTTGTTGCTATCCCAGTTCTTCAGAATGCTCTGGTCTGTCTAGTGGGCCTTATGGAGAGTATCACCAGGGAAGGTTTACTTCCTGCAGTATCAGCCATCTCTCGGGTTGGAGGAGGAGCCCAAACTCCTTCTACTCGCACTCTGGAGCAGGTAGCTCCACTATTTCAGACTCCAGTGGCTCAGCCAGTTGGAGCAGTTCAGCCGGGTGTGGTAGCTCAGACCGGTGATGGTGTAACTATGTGTGTCGATGATTTGTAGAGATTAGACAGGTTCACCAAGCTCTTCACTACCACATTCGCTTGTCTGGATCCGCCAAGACTTGGTGGAGGGATTATTGCTTAGCTAGACTAGCAGGATCGCCAAACTTGACCTGGGAGTAGTTCACACAGCTATTTTTGGAGAAGTTTCTCCATATCACACAGCGAGAGGCCTTTCGTATGTAGTTTGAGCGCCTCCAACAGGATCCATGATAGTCACCCAGTACGAGACTAGATTCATTGATTTGGCTCGCCATGCTCTTATTTTACTTCCCACTGAGAGGGAGAGAGTGAGATAATTCATTGATAGACTCATTCAATAGATTCGTCTTTAGATGGTTAGAGAGGTTGGGAGTGAGATATCCTTTCAGGAGGCGACCAATGTGGCCTGGAGAGTTGAGATGCTGTTATCACATAGGGGTGGTCACAGGGCAGACAAGAGACCCTGTCAGTCAGGCAGATTCGATGGTGCCTCGTCTGGAGGCAGGGATTCGTATGATAGAGGTCATCCTCCTATGTCCTTTTAGTCAACAGTCTAGCTTTCTCACGGTGCTTCAGGTGGCCGTGGTTCTCACACGTATTATTCTAATCAGCAGCCTTACAGTGCACTACTAGATCCTATAAGTGCACCGCCACTCCAGAGTTTTCGAGGTGGTCATTCAGGTCGCCAGGGTCAATCTCAGTTCCCTCAGCCGCAGCATTCATGTGGATGCTATGAGTGTGGTGAGTATGGTCATATCAGGAGGGGTTGTTGGTGGGTACTCAATCGCAGCAGCAGGGTTCCCGTGCTATGGTTTAGGCACCAGGTATTCCACAGCCCGCCCAGCCAACTAGAGGTGGGGGTAGAGGTGCTAGAGGTGGAGCTCAGACTGCTAGAGGTAGAGGCCAGCCAGCTGCAGGCCATCCTAGAGAGGTAGATCAGAGTGGTAGGGCCCAACCCCGATGTTATGCCCTTCCAGCCAGGCCTAAGGCTGAGGCTTCCGATGTAGTTATCACGGGTACTGTTCTGGTTTATGATAGAGATGCTTCAGTATTGTTTGATCCAAGGTCTACGTACTTGTATGTGTCATCTTATTTTGCACCGTATCTGGTCATGCCTAGTGATTCTTTGAGTGCTCCTATTTATGTGTCTACACGAGTGGGTGATTCTATTATGGTAGATCGAGTCCATCGTTCTTGTATAGTAGTGATTGGCGGTTTGTAGACTCGTGTAGATTTATTGCTTCTAGACATGGTTGATTTCGATGTTATATTGGTCATGGACTGGTTATCACCTTACCATGCTATCTTGGACTGTCATACCAAGACTGTGACCTTAGACTTACCGGGTTTGCCTCGTTTAGAGTGGAAGGGGACTCTGGTCATTCTACCCGTAGTGTTATTTCTTATGTGAAGGCTCGGCGTATGTTCGAGAAGGGGTGTTTGGACTATTTGGCTTATGTTCGCAATTCTGGTGCTGAGGTCCCTCCTACTGATTCTGTGCCCATTATTCCGGAGTTTCCTGAGGTATTCCCTTCAGACCTGCCGGGACCCGACAGGGATATTGACTTTTGCATTGATCTGATTCCGGTCACTCAACCCATTTCTATATTATCGTGTATGAGCAATTGCAGCACTTGCTTGAGAAGGGTTTCATTAGACCCAGTGTTTCACCTTGGGGTGCGCCGTTGATGTTTGTTAAAAAGAAGGATGGTCAATGAGAATGTGTATTGACTACCGACAATTGAACAAGGTTACAATCAAGAATAAGTATCTGCTGCCAAAGATTGATGATTTGTTCGATCAGCTTCATGGTGCCATGGTATTTTCAAAGATTGACTTAAGACCTGGCTACCAACAGTTGAGGAGTAGGGCATCCAATGTCCCTAAGATAGCTTTCTGCATTCGGTACGGGCGTTGTGAGTTCTTCGTTATGTCATTCGTGTTGACAAATGCCCCAGCAGCTTTTATGGATTTGATGAATCGCGTGTTCAAGCCTTATTTGGATTTGTTCGTGATAGTATTCATTGATGATATATTGATATATTCCCACAGTCAGGAGGAGCACGAGCAGCACCTTAGAGTGGTTCTTCAGACTTTGAGGAATAGTCAGTTATATGCTAAGTCCTCGAAGTGTGAGTTCTGGTTTAATTCAGTTGCATTTCTGGGTCATGTCATATCAGTAGAGTGTATTCAGGTGGACCCGAAGAAGATTGAGGCAGTCAAGAACTGGCCTAGACTAGCATCAACTATAGAGATTCAGAGATGCTTAGGATTGGCAGGCTACTATCGTCGGTTCGTGGAGGGGTTTTTATCTATTGTAGCCCCGATGACCAGGTTAACCCAGAAGGGTGCCCAGTTCAGAAGGTCGGATGAGTGTGAGGCGAGCTTTCAGAAGCTCAAGATAGCTTTGACTACGGCACCGGTGTGAGTTTTGCCCACAGGTTCAGGGTCTTATACAGTTTATTATGATGTATCTCATGTTGGGCTTGGAGCAGTGTTGATGCAGGATGGCAAGGTTATTGCCTATGCTTCGCGATAGTTGAAGATCCCTAAGAAGAACTATCTGATTCATGATTTGAAGTTAGTAGCCATTGTCCACGTGTTGAAGATCTGGAGGCATTATCTGTATGGCATGGCATGTGAGGTATTCATGGATCACAAGAATCTGCAGTATTTATTCAAGAAAAAGGAGTTGAATTTGAGGCAGAGGTGGTGGTTGGAGTTGTTTAAGGACTACGATATCACCATTTATATCATCTGGGGAAGGCCAATGTGGTGGCCGATGCCCTGAGTAGGAAGTCAGCCAACACGGGCACTTTAGCTTATATTCCGGTGAGAGACCGCTTGATTTGGATGTTTAGGCTTTGGCCAACCAGTTCGTGAGGTTGGATATTTTAGAGCCCAGCCATGTATTAGCTTGCACAGTTGCTCGTTTTTTATTATTGGAACGCATCCGAGATTGGCAGTATGATGATCCCCATTTATGTGTCCTTAGAGATACGGTGCAGAACGGAGGTGCCAAGCAGGTTACCATAGGTGATGATGAAGTTTTGAGATTGTATATTCGGGTTTGTGTGTCCAATGTGGATGGTCTTCGAGAGATGATTTTAGAGGAGGCTCATAGTTCCCGGTACTCTATTCATCCAGGCGCCATGAAGATGTATCAAGATTTACGGCAGCACTATTGGTGGCGGAGAATGAAGAAAGATATTGTTGCATCAGTGGCTCGGTGTTTGAATTGTCAGTAGGTTAAGTACGAGCATCAGAGGCCCTGTGGTTCATTTCGGAGGATTGAGCTTCTTGAGTGGAAGTGGGAGCGGATCACTATGGACTTCGTTACTGGACTCCTTCAGAATCGGAAGAAGTTCGACGCAGTATAGGTCATTATTGATAGGCTGACCGAGTTAGCACATTTCATCCTATGGTAGTCACCTATTTTTCTGAGAGGCTAGCTAAGATCTATATCCGGAAGATTGTTCGCATTCATGGTGTGCACATGTCTATCATTTCGGATCGAGGTACGCAGTTTACCTCGCATTTCTGGAGAGCAGTTCAGTGAGAGTTGGGCACACGGGTTGAGTTGGGCAAAGCATTTCATCCCAGACGGACGGGCAGTCCGAACGGACTATTCAAATTTTGGAGGATATGCTCTGAGCTTGTGTTATTGACTTTGGAGGCTCGTGGGATCAGTTTTTACCCTTAGCGGAGTTTTCCTACAACAACAGCTACCAGTCGAGTATTCAGATAGCTCCTTATGAGGCCCTATATGGTAGGCGGTATCGGTCTCCGATTGGATGGTTTGAGCCGGGGGAGGCTCGGTTGTTGGGTACGGATCTAGTTCAGGATGCCTTGGACAAGGTCAGGATAATTCAGGATAGGCTTTGTTTATCTCAGTCCAAGCAAAAGAGTTATGCCGACCGCAAGGTTCGAGATTTGGCTTTCATGGTCGGTGAGCGGGTATTGCTTCGAGTGTCGCCTATGAAAGGTGTGATGAGATTTGGAAAGAAGAACACGCTTAGCCCTAGGTACATCGGTCCGTTTGAGATTCTTGATCGAGTGGAAGAGGTGGCTTATAGGCTTGCATTTCCACCGAGCTTATCACCCTTGTATCTAGTGTTTCATGTTTCCATGCTTTGGAGGTATCACGGCGATCCATTCCACGTGTTAGATTACAGCACTGTTCAGTTGGACAAGGACTTGTCTTACGAGGAGGAGCCGGTGGCTATTCTAGACCGGCAGGTTCGTCAGTTGAGGTCAAAGAGTTTTCCTTTCGTTCGTGTTTAGTGGAGAGGTCAGCCTGTTGAGGCATCGACCTAAGAGTCCGAGTCTAATATGCGGAGCCGTTATCCCCATCTTTTTCCCAACTCAGGTACTTCCTTCTTATGCCCGTTTAAGGATGAACGGTTGTTTTAGAGGTGGAGAATGTGATAATCCAAATGGTCATCACTTATTTTTAAATTAAATTATGTATTTCTGAGGCCTTGAAAACCTCATTTAGAGTATCCTCGATTTGCGTGCGCAGTCCGAGCACGTAGCCGGAAAGCTTAAATATGAAAATCTGTGAAACATGATAAAAATTTGGCTAATAAATGAATTAATTTGACTTCTTTCAATATTTTAGGTCAACAGGCCCGGACCCGTGATTTGACGGTCCTCGAGGGTCCATAAGAAAGAATGGGACTCGGGCGTATGCCCTGGAGGGTCCGTAAGAAAGAATGGGACTCGGGCGTATGCCCAAAATCGAATTCCGATGTCCCAATCCCGAGAAATGAATTTTTTAAAGAAAATTATTTTCTGAAATTGATTAAAGGAATTTGAAATAAAATTTGATTAGAACATGATGGTGTCGGGCCCGAATTTTGGTTCCGGTCCCCGGTACATGTCTTATATATTATTTAAGACGTTCCTATGAAATTTGATGAAAATCGGATGTCATTTGACGCGATTCAGACTTTAAATGAAAAATTTGATGTTTTATGAAGTTTGAAAGAATTCATGGATTTTAAGGTTTAATTCGATGTTTATCATGTTATTTTGGCGATTTGATCGCACGGATAAGTGCTTATGATGTCATTGAGTTAGTACATATGTTTGGTTTTGAGCCCCGATAGCTCGGGTGAGTTTCGGATGTGTTTCAGGAAGTTTTGGACTTAGGAAAAGTTGCAGAATTGCTGCAGCAGGTACACAGAACTTTAGTTCATCGCGATCGCGTAGTTACACTCGCGATCGGAAAGGGAAATGGGGATAGGGGTGGAATTGTTATTCGTGAACGTGAAGCCACAGTCGCAAAAGCGGAGCGCTGGAGGATTGCTCATCGCAAACGCGACCTGTGTGACGCGAACACGTAGTGTAAATTGGAGGTGGGCTGAGATTTTGGTCGTTCTTCTATGCGAACGCATGCGTGTGTCCGCGAACGTGAAGGTCAAGGGGGCCAACCCTTCGCGAACGCGTGGTAGAACTCGCGATCGCGTAAGTCCATTTCTTGCAGCTCTTCGCGATCGCTATAGTATCCTCGCGAACGAGATGAACACTGTCTCCTAGCACTTAAAACAGTAGCCATTGCGGGATTCCTTCAAAATTTCATAACTTCTTCATTTCAACTCCAAATTGGGCAATTTTTGAAAGAGGATTTCACCACAAATTCATAGGTATGTAATCTTAGACTGTTTTTCTTCCGTTTTTATCAACACCCACTAGATTTCTAAGCCTAAAATATGTGACTAAGGGTAGAAAATTAGAGATTTGGGTAGAGTTAGGGCTTTTTATATATTTATGATTAAGACCTCGTTTTGGGGTCGAATTTTGGAACTAATTATATATTTGGGCTCGTGTGTGAATGGGGAATCGAATTTTGGTTCGAACTTCGTGTTTTGACCAAGCAAGCCCGGGGTCGATTTTTGGATTTTTGGAAAGAATGATTAGAAAGCTATAATTTGGCATTGGAATTGAATTGTTTAGCGTTTATTGATGTTATGAAGCCAATTGTGTATAGATACGATTGATTTGGAGCCGAATTCGAAAGGAAAGGCAGTGTTTGAGGCTTGAGTTGGTCGTGGAAGTTTGAGGTAAGTGTTCGGTCTAACCCTAGCTTGAGGGATTAGGAGTTGAGTCCTATTTGCTATTTGCTTCTTGTTGAGTTCGACGTATAGGCATGGTGACGAGTATCTATACGTTGGTGTCGATCATGACCGTGAGCTTAAATTGCAAATTGTTATGTTCTTAAATGATACTACAGATGCTTTAATTGATGATTCTCGATCTTGAGTAAGAATTGAGTATGTTTCGTGGAAAGTACTTATGATTGGGATTGGTGTTAGCTAAGATGAGGAGAAATTTCACTAAGATTGGTTATAGCTGATTCTCCCTTGCTGGGACGTATTTTTCTTTACTGTTGAATCCCTTGTCGGGATAGTGTCGCTTATGGTTGATCCCTTGCCGGGACACTTGGTATTATTGTTGTCAATATTAAATATGGATCGGGTTGCACGCCGCAACAATATTAAATATGGATCGGGTTACATGCTGTAACAAATGCTATACTGGATCGAGTTGCACGCCACAACAATGTTAAATGTTAAGTTGGATCGGCTTACACGCCGCAATAGTATTATTATCATTGTTTGGGTTGTAGATTCTGAGCTATTCTTTCATACTTCTCTTAAGTTTCTGCTGGTCTTTATATTTTTCCCTGAAGCATGTATTCCCCCACCCCTTTTAAACTGTTATTTCTGTTATTTTTCTGTTGTATATTATATAACTTCACAGGTTTTATCTGGAGTCTGGTCCTAGTCTCGTCACTACCTCGTCGGGGTTAGGCCAGACACTTACCAGCACCTGGAGTCGGTTGTGCTGATGCTACACTCTGCACTGGAGATACCGGAGCAGCTTTTGAGCATTAGTGCTTGGGGAGCCAGCCTTCAGTCCACAGAGGATCCTGAGTTAGCCCTGCAGACGTCTGCAGGCCCGATGTCTCTTCTATCTATTATATGTTCTGCTTTCATTTGTATGCGAGACGCACAATATTTCTCTTTCTTCAGACATCTGTATGTAGTATTCATAGATAGTCCGTGAATGTTGTGACACCGGTTTCTGAGTAGAGACATATGTTGGCTATTAGTATCGTCTTGGTATTACTTTTGTCTAAGTCTTCCGCTTAAATTTTCGTCTTCCGCTATTATTTTTACTGTTTATCACCTGTTATTATCAGTAGTTAAAAGTGTTAAAAATGAAAAGGTCAAAGATTTCTAAATTTCGTGGCTTGCCTAGCTTCTACGAATAGGCGCCATCACAACTTCCGAGGGTAGAAAATTTGGATCCTGGCATTATAGGATAAGGGTTGTACGAAATGGTACAGATTCGTACTAGGCCGTTATACACCTGTACCAATAGAATTCTTTACCTTTATGAGTAAGGTACTATATTGGAATTTTCTCCTCCTATATAAAGGGGACCCTAATCATCTTGTAAGGGCATCAGATCATTCATTCCAATAGAACATTCTTATTCTTCTTGCTTAAGGTGCTCTCCAATTATTCTTCAGCTTTATTGCCTTTACTTTATTGTTCAAACTTTATTACTCTTAGCTGACCTCGAGGTCCCTGGATAAGTCAAGCTTGAGGCCCCCTACTGTTCCAACAACATTGATTTGATTCTTTATTTCTTCTTACTTAAGCTCAATATTACTTATATAATCACTAGTATTAGAATATGTCACATATCTTTAAAACCACAAAATATCTTTAATCGTTAAACTCACTTTTTGAGGTAAACATTAATAATAATTCTATATAATGTGACAAACAGACTAGGTCACCACAAACTCCAATCCAATGTTTGACAAAATCTTCATTATATAACTTTTTTTCTAAAAAAATAATAATAATATTAATGCAAAAAACATAACTTGCTTTATTTTTATCTTTGACCTAATAGATTATAGTAATTTCAATATTGTGCACTTATCCAATCTTTTAGAATCGTTTTCCTCGTCTAACGATGTTTTAGTTTATCGAATAAGGTTTGGATTTTCCTGGTTAGTTATGTATTTTATTAGGCAAAACTCACAAAAGGGTTTTGTATATTGCCAATCTTAGAGTTATTTCTTAAAAAAATCACATAAATTTGAAAGATGAACGAACCTAAATACTATATGAGAAGTGTGTGAAAGATTTTCTTTCAAATGCCAAATCAACTCAATATGCGACAAAAATCCGAGTTATTTATTAAAACTTTTAGTCCTTTTCTTTCGTATCAAGAGAGGATAGAGTAATAACAGTACAAAAAGTCAACAAATCTAAGGAAAGATAACCTTGGAAATTAATATTTTGATTAGCATAAAAAATTTCTAGTCAAGAAAGGACAAATTTGTCTCTCTCATCCAAATATTTTGAAAAGGGATTCTAGTTGCGTGTGTTGTGATGTATAATGAACTCATTAAACAATAATAGGAATAATGATTTTAATCGTATTCGTATCAGTAATATATTAATAGACAAAAGGGTATACTGCAAACCTTAGAAAGTTAGAGGGTCAAACTCACATTTTATCAAGTTATGTTAACGAGAAAGAAATATGAGACAAAACGCTGAGTTATTTATTTAAACTTTTATTTTAATGTCAAGAGAAAATAGAGTAATAAACAAAACGTAAAATCAACATTTTTTTGGAAAGCGAACTTAGCTCCTCCCTCCGTTTTTTATGTGATATTATTTTTTAACTATTCATTTCAAAATGATTAATACTTTTCATATTTAAAATAATTTAATTTTAACCATAGCATCCTACTTAGCAAATCACCGGCCTAAGCTTCTATCCATGAAGCAATAAGGAGAAAGGTCTAACCAGGTGTAATAAGATACAGGATACTGATAATATCCATAGCTGGAAGCTTCAGCAGTGAGGATGGTTTGAGGAAGAAGAAGAGAGGAGTTTCAGAGAGGGAATTCGAGAGAGAAGATGAATATTTCCATTATCTTCTTCTAAATTTCAACCATATCAGTACAAGGAGTATATATAGACAAACACATACTCTAGAACTAACCGGCTACCTACAGTAATAACCGTCTAACTAACTCACTAACTGTACAAATAATACAACTTAATGTACAATATTCTACAGCCACAACTTGTATTGGCTTACCACTCTTCTACGTGCCCCCTTAAGTTGATGGCTTGAACAGGTTCTTCAGTCCAAGTTTCTCCAGTAGATAGTCATGTTGCACCTTACCCAAGCTTTTGGTTAACAAATCAACTAGTTGCTCTTTCGTAGAAACATGTCCAGTTCTCATCACCCTTTGCATGATTTTCCCTTACAAAATGGCAGTCTATATCTATATGTTTAGACCTCTTATGAAAACTTCGGTTTGCAGCAATCTGAATGGCTGCCTTGCTGTCACACATAAGATCAACAGGTAACTTTAGCTTCACACCAAGCTCTTCAGACAACCCTATTAACCAGGTTACTTCAGCTGCACATGTGGCCACACTTTTGCATTCAGCTTCTACAGAGCTCCTTGAAACAGTGTCTTGTTTCTTAGACTTCCATGATACAAGTGCATTCCCAAACATGACAATGCAGCTAGTAACTGAACTTCTTGTCTGTAGACAAGCTCCCCAGTCAGAGTCGCGCAATAGGCAGCAAACTTATTTTTGCTATCAACAGACATAAGTAGGCCAAGTGCAGGTTCAGCTTTGATATATCTCACCACTCTAAGGGCATCTTCCATATGTGACACCTTTGGACAGTGCATGAATTGACTGAGAACTTGCACTGCAAAGGATAGGTCAGGTCTGGTCATGGTGAGATATAGCAGTCTTCCAACTGACCTCTGAAAGATACTAGGATCTTTTAACATCTCATCCTCAGGATCGACTTTCATCTAGTTGTCATACTCTATTGTAGTCAATTTCTGATTTATTTCAAGTGGAGTTCCAGCAAGTTTTGCTCCACCAAGGAAATAGGATATTTGCAGGAGTTGCCCACTAGTTTGGTAACATAATCATGCATCCACAATGGAAGTCTTCTTGCATTAGATTGTGCAGGAATCTAAGCAGATGATGAAAGAATCTCTGCATTAATTTTTTCAGGAATATGAGGAGATGATGAAACCTCCCCCTCAGTTGGATCATTCATAGGAGTGGACTGATTTGTGAGTTCTCCTCCCCCTCAGTTGGATCATTCATAGGAGTGGACTGATTTGTGAGAGTTGGAGACACATCTGCATCAGAATCATCAGATGATAACAAGTCCAGAACTGGAAATATAGGAGTGCTTGTAGACTTCAAATGTTTGAAGGAAAAAACATCCTCTTTGAACACCACAATTCTGCTTACTAAGAGAGTTTTGTACTGAGGATCATATAGTTTGTATCCCTTTTGGGTGGAAGAGTAGCCCACAAGTACTGCTAGGATGGCTCTGGAGGTAAACTTATCCATGTATTTAGAGATAGCTGCATAACATAGGCATCCAAATACTCTCAAGTGACTTAGAGAAGGAGCATGCAAATAAAACATCTCAAGTGGTGATCTGAAGTTGATGACTGTTGATGGTAGCATGTTCAAAAGATAGACAGCAGTGTTGACACATTCACCCCAAAATATGTGAGGAATACCTGCTTGGAAACTTAATGCTCTGGCTATTTCAAGGATAATTTTGTGTTTCCTTTATGCTACTCCATTGTGCTGTGGAGTATAAACACATGTACTTTGATGTTCAACTCCAAGAGTAGATAGGAATTCCTTGAAGTGAGTGCTAAATAACTTATTGCCATTATCTATTCTGAGTATCTTAACAGAAGTACTGAACATATTTTTGACTTTAGCAAAGAATTTCTTAAGCACTACTATAATATCAGACTTTGAATGCAAAATAAAAATCCAGGTAAATCTAATGTGGTCATCCACAATTGTGAAAAAATATTTTGCCATCATATGTTGGGACATTGTATGGATCCCAAATATCACAATATAGTAAATCAAAAGCAGAAGTATACACAATATTACTCAGCTAAAAGGGCAATTTTATTTGTTTTACAAGAGGATATACAGTACAATGTTGGTGAGAACAAAAATTCAAGTGTCTAAGCAACCCATGTTTCTTTATTACTTCTAATGGAGCATGCCCTAACCTCTTATGCCACAAGCTACTGGAATCTGACACAACAGACATGTAAGAGTGGCTAGTCTTATTTGTAGAATTTGTGTTATTCACTTGTAATTTGGAGTCCTTACACGAGGCTTTCACTTGCTTTTCCTGTAACACATATAGTCCATGTTTCTCCATACCAATCCCCTTCACCTTTCCATTGAAGAGATCCTGGAAGATGTAGAAGTCAAGAAAGAACAATAACAAGAATTTTAGTTCTTTAGTGAGTTTGGATACTGAGAAAAGATTGAACTTAAACTCAGGTACATACGACACATTAGATATGTTTTGGTTCTTAAACACAGAAGCCAATCATGTGTGCGTAATTGATACTACCTGTAGGTAAATGCACATTATTCCTGTCAAATTTTGGTACCAATTTGTATGCCCTCAACATTTGTAAGCTAGGGTTCATGTGATTAGAAGAACCTATATCCACAATCCATTCTCTATCACTATAGATAGACACAAGATCTGTTTCTATACCTGCAACTGCTGATTTGGTTGAGTGTCCTTCATTTGATCCCTTGCTGAGCATTTGAATGATCCACTAATACTGCTCTGGTGTGAAGAAGGTTGAGGGAGCTTGTTGCTAACCTACTAGTAATGCCATAGAGGTGAAGCCTTCCCTAATAGGTAAGTGTTTCCCAAGTTTGTCAACATTGTTGATAGGACCATTTGCTATACATGTAACATCTCATGTAAAAGGTGTCATCCAGCCAGCTTGATTTGTATAGGAGTTACCAGTTCCAGTTGCTCCTCCTCTCCTTTTAGGAAGTCTGGGGATATCCAACTAGTTTATGACAGTTTTCCTTAGTATGACCTTTCAGATGACAGTACTCACACACGGGTATGTTTTTTTGTCTAGGTTTGAAGTTAGAACCAGCATAGTTTCCCCCTTATTACTGAACAAGGCAGTGCTTTCTATTGCCTCAATGACCTATGAGGTTTTTTGTGAAATTTGCCAAGTTTCTTTGGCTCTCTTGATCTCTGATCATGGAGTATGCCTTGTTTACATATGGAGTAGTATACATCATTGTGATAATACTCCTTGCTTGGCTGTAGGAATCATTAGAACCAGTTAAAAACAGCATTAACCTTTGATACTCAAAGTGCTCGAGATATTTCCTTGACTCAAGACATGGGCAACTAGGGCAGTGTGATGACCCGGCCAGTCGTCTTAAGAATTAATGCCCCAATCCCCTATTAACCACTTTCCTCATATTTATTTCTACTATTTTGATTTCCCAGGATGTTCGGTTTTGCGTTTCAGAGAGTTTGGGACATTTAGTCCTTAAATGAGAGCTTAAGCGTTGAAAGTTGAACGTATTCAGAATAGTATGAAGACGGCCTTGAAATGGAAATCCGATGCTTCTGTTAGCACCGGTGCGTGATTTTGGGCATAGGGGCATGTTCGGATTATGTTTTGGAGGTACGTAGATAATTTAGGTTTGAAATGCCGAAAGTCAAATTTTGAAGTTTCTGGCTCGATAGTGAGATTTTAATCTGAGGGCCGGAATGGAATTCCAGAAGTTATAATAGCTCCATAGTATGCAAAGTGATGAGTGTGCAAAATTTCAGGTCATTCGGACGAGGTTTGATAGACTTTTTGATCGAAAGCGTATTTTTAGAGTTTTGGAGTTCTTAGGCTTGAATTCATGGTTGATTCGTCGTTTCAATATTGTTTTACATGTTTTAAGGATTGGTACATGTTTGGGCAGTGTTATTAGACTTTTTTGGGCTTTTGGTTGGGGTTCCGAGGGCCTCGGGATAATTTTGGATGGTTGACTGAAGGATTTGGAGTTAGGGGTTGCAGCTGAAGCTATAATTGTTGTCATAACCACATATGCGGTTAAGAGGCGACAGGTACGACTCCCGCAGATGTGAAATCCAACCGTGGAAGCGGCAGATGAGGAAAGGGCCAGGAACCGTAGAAGCGGCATAAGTACCGCACCTGCGTGACCGCAGATGCGGATTCTGGGTCGCAGGTGCGACCGAGAGGTTTTAAGTGAGAACCACGGAAGCGGTTCCCCAACCGCAGAAGCGGTATCGCGGACACAATTTTTGGACCGCAGATGCGGGATTGCTGGGCAGAACATATCAATAGTTGCCTTCGCGAATTTGAGCTATTCTTTCACCATTTTCATCTGGGAGGTGAGCTTTTTGGGGAGATTTTTGAGAGGGAACTTCAAGGAGGTAAGATTCTTGGACCCTAAACTCGTTATTGGAATTATTTTATCATTATAAGCATGAAAAATTAAGGAAAATCAATGGTAACTTGGGGGTTGGGACTTTACTAATTAGAGACCTTTGAGTGATGATTTGAGAGACCATTTGAGGTCTGATTTTGGTACTTTTGGTATGACTGAACTCGTTAGAGTGTGAGGATTCTGGAAATATAAATTTTACCCGATTCCAAGACGTGGGCCTGAGGGGAATTTTGGTTATTTTACCTATTTTCGCGTATTAGGTTAGAATTTCTTTATAGAATCAATTGCTTGAAGAGTTATTTACATTATGCAATTAAATTGAATAGATTTGGGCCATTTGGAGTCGAGTACTCGTGGAAAGAGCATGATTTCGGATTGATTTGAGCTGGTTCAAGGTAAGTGACTTGCCTAACCTTATGTGGGGGACTTTCCCCTTAGGATTTGGTATAATTAGTTATTGAGATGCCTTGTACGTGAGGCGACAAGTTCATACTTATGTTAATTGTTGGAAATCTGGTTGTTTATTAAGTAATTACTAGTATGTTTCCTTTCTGTTTTTATTACTTGCACTATGAAGCCTGTTGTTAGCTTAGGAAAACATGTGTAAGTGATTTAATTGCTTTATTTGCTCAAACTGCCTCACCTGAATTCTGTGCAGTATGCTAGGCTAGAATTACTTGTTTGCCTTAATATGAAATTTTCCATTTTTGAATATCTTCCTGTTGTTGCTATGTATTTACATTGGGACTACGGAGGTGGGATTCCAGTAGGTCCCCCTTGTCTGTTTATTTGGGACTACGGATATGGGTTTCCGGTAGATCCCCCTGCACAGTTATATGGAACTACGGGACTGCACCCGGTAGATTCCCCAGTAATGGGAATTTATATTTGGGAATACTGATTGGAATTTCGGTAGATCCCCGCTCACTGATAGTTGGACTACGGGACAGGATCCCGGAAGATCCTTCGGATATATATGATGGACTACGGGACGGTATCCTGAGAGATCCACCGAATAGTTGTAATTAGTACTACATGACGGTATCCTAGAAGGTGCCCCGGTTGTTATATCTGTGTTGAGATGTATCTCTTTCCCATCATTTATTTTGGCTATGTTCTAGTTGTTGTCATTCTTTAAATTCTATGTTATTTCTTACTGTTGCGCTTATTCATACTATTTTATTCCACATTGTTAACCCTTATATTTTATTTAACCTCAGTAGGGCCATGACCTTCCTTGTTACTACCCGACCGAGGTTAGGCTTGGAACTTATTGAGTACCGTTGTGGTGTACTCATGCCCTTGTTGCGCATGTTTTTCATATGCAGATCCAAGTACTTTCGCTCATTCTTATCATCCTTAAGGCGAAGCGCTTCCATAGAGACTTCGAGGTATATCTGCCGCATCCGCAGAACGAGGAGTCCCTTTTGATTCTCGTTTTTAGGTATTAGCCCTTATGTATTTCTTTTCTTTGTTAGACATTCTGGAGTTAGAAACTGTTAGATATTCAAAGACTTGTGGTTTCATGAGATTCCGGGTTTTGGGAAAGTATGTTAGATTTTTTAGAAGTTATATTGTGCATGCCGAACGGAACTTTTAAACGTTGTTTATTACTTTATTTTTATTTTAAATTGTTTATTTTCGCAATTTAGGCTTACCTAGTCGTAGAGACTAGGTGCCATCACGATGGTTCACGGTCGGCGAACCAGGGTTATGACAAGTTGGTATCAGAGCTCTAGGTTCATAGGATTCATGAATCACAAGCCGGTTTATTAGAGTCTTGCTGATCGGTATGGAGATGTCTATACTTATCTACGAGAGGCTATGGAACCGTTAGGAAAATTCCACTTCATTTGAATTCCATGTCGTGCGAGATTTTTGATATCACAATTCTAAACTTCTATCTTCTATTCTCTCACCGATGGTGAGGACACGTGCTACAAGAGATGATCAGGCACCCACGCCCCTACGAAAGCCGTCAGAGGTTGGGGTCGGGTTAGAGGCCGAGGACGCACATGTGATACAGCCAGAGCACCCGTAGGAGCTGCCACCGAAGTGCCACCAGCACTTCCAGATGGAGTCCAGGCACTTGATACGCCTACTAATACTACTACTCCAGCACTTCAGGAGACTTTAATACAGTAAACAAGCATGTTTGGTACATTAGTTCAGGCGGAGTTGATTCAGGTTATACCAACTACTTTACAGATTGGGGAAGGGATCCAGACTTTCGCCACCCCTGCTCCAGTGCTGCGAGTTCTCATTGGTTGGGTTCTAGGTGTCATAATGACATAGCCTATGGTCCTAGTTCAGCGGGTGGTGAGGACCTCTCACCGAGTAGAGGATAGGTAGGTCCAGGAGAGAAAGGACAGACGATGTCAGGAAGGAGAGTATAGGGGAGTGAGTAGACCTCGTAGATTGGAGATACCCACTGTCACACCTCCTTTTTCCTACTACACCCCCGGAAGGAAGTATAATAAAGGGAGTTTTTCCAATTAAAGAACAATTGAAACGGTATTATTTATTAAGATATTCAGATTCGCCACTTGGGAGATTTATGGTGACCCGAGTCATCGGTTGAATCCCGAATCGAGGAAAGATTGACTCTGTTTAACAGTCCGCGAACTAGAAATCTGGGTAAGGAATTCTATTATGCCGGGAGAAGGTGTTAGGCACTCCCAAGTTCCGTGGTTCTAGTACAGTCTCTCAACTGTTATAAATGGCTTAATTATCTGATTTTAGACAATTATGAACCGATGTGCAAATTTCAACTTTGAACCGCTTTTATTGTTATATATATATTTTAAGAGAATTGCAACATCGTTAAAACACATCTCGAACTACGTCACATAAATGCACCCGTGATGTTTGACATATTTTAATATCGTTGGGATTTGGATTTGGGTCACATAAATGTGCACCCGAATTTAGGAAAGTAATATTATTAACCACGCGTCTAAGGTAACTACGCGTTTTGTGCTTTGCGAGGGTCATGGAATTTGCTAAATGGCGCGCCTCGAGTTCTAAGTATTTTAAGAAAGATAATTAAACAAGGGCCAAACATTTGCAATTTTTGTTGGGCTCGGCACGCCCCTATTTCGTTTTTTAGGAATATTAGACTAGGCTTGTAAGGCCGTGGAATATCACTATCTAAGACGATCCTCCTAAAGTTACCCTAACGAGTCTATTTATTAGATAAATCTTAGAGCTGTGAATATTAGTTGCTTAAGAACCTGGTGTAAAGAAAAAGAAATGAAAAGAGGGTCCGATTTAAAAGATGAGCCTGTATTTTTCTTTGAGGAGGCTGTCCAGTGTTTGGGCTCAAAGCCGTGGACCCATCATCAGGCCTTTTCAGGCCCAAGGTTCTTTTAACCCCCAGGAGACCCTTCAATGGGTTGGAGATTCTTTGGGCTTGTTTGCTATGCACTCAGTCCCAATCTTTATGGTACGAAAATTTTAAATTACTATACAAAATAAATTTATACTAATGTATCAGTCCTTACCTTCAATATACAATTAATGGACGGATTGCAGTAATTAAATATCCAAAACTAAAGGAGATACAACTTCTAAAACTCTGGTTACTTGATACCCAGGCTAAGGTTATTGACACTAAACAATGAAGTATAAAGCCACTTCAACTATCTATTAGACATGGAATTACTGGTATGAGCACAAATATTATTCTTAAGACCCCTTCAAGCTCGATCATATTTCAGATTTAACAATTTTATCTAACATAATGCCCCACCTTGAACATACTAAAATTAAACCATACTAAAGTCGATTCTACTGGAAAGGATATGGACAGGTTAATAGTCCATATATACAGTATCTCGAGTGTTCAATTAAATTTACAGACCTCGAATATTCAAATGATAAAGAAAGACCAACATGATTTCCTAGAAAACACTACTTATACTAAATGAACAAACTAGGCTGAATACTCTCACATTAGGCTACTGACTTCAAAACAATTGTTGTTGAAGATTGAAGGTCAAAGGTCATTTATTCATTAAACTTCATGTAATTACAGCCTTTCCTATTTTTATATCTCATCTTCTTATGGATTCAAGGAATACCTGGAGATTGAAAACAAACAAAGAAAGTGAGGGCCAGCAAAGTAACAACAACAGTCAGTAGTAGCAGTAACACAGTTCAATCCAGCAAGCGACACCAATAGACTAGAAAATAACTTTAACACTCAACAACCAAACTAAAACAGACCCAAAGATCAAAACCAGTCCCCTTCAAACAAGAATGCAGTTTGACAAACCCAGAAATCCAGGAAAATAAGGACCAATGTAACAGGCCGGCCTGAATGACTGAATTGGAACTCTGACTTCTGAACCAACACTCTCAGCCTCTCTAATATTTCTATATGTGTATTCTTTCTTAATCTCTTAGCTTTACAAAACTTTTCTCAGTGTATGGCCAAAAGTCCCCCTCCTGTATACCCGAGTGTATGTATTTAAAGACTAGAATTGACCATTTTTTTATTCAAAAGCTTCCACGTTCAGTCTGTTTTTTTTATTCCCTCCCCATGTGCATTTCTACCCTTTTATCATTAAACCCGTGTTGTTTCTGTTTTTCCACTTAGTGAAGCACTCAGTTCCCCCATTAGCCCCTTTTCCATTATTTAATTCAAATTGTTATGGACAGTCTAATATTTAAATCCAGGCGTGCCCTGACAACCCATGTTGTCATACCACTTAGTCTAATTTTCAAATTAAGTCCCCCTTAAATCCTGTGTTGTCTATCTTTTAAATCCTGAACACTAAAAATATGCCAATCAATTCTCTAAATCAGAAATCAAATGGCATTCATTTCTAAGCCTAAATAGGTTTGTCATAGAATCAGACAATGCTACACACATGAACAGTCATATTTGAAAACTAACGAGACATGGTTCATGAATGCACCTATTTGGCATTTGACTTTCAACACAATCAACACAAAACATTTTAACGGGAGCTGAAATACCTTGAAGTACTATATCAATTAAGCGCAGAAACTGATCAGAAACCTAAAATTAGATTACAAAGACACACTTGACTAATTTTGAACAGAAAAACATCAATTAATAGAAATAAATACGAATAAATAAACTAAGCTAAAGCAAATAAACTGGGTTCGAAACTTCAATCAGAAAATGGACCAATCGAAATATATGTAGAAGAAAAGAAGAAGAGGTAGAAGTGAAACGAATGTTAAGGCGAGCAGAAATAATAGTGGAAACTTACTAGTTCAAAATTGACCTGCTATTGACCCTCTCAATTACACCACAAGATGACGTCCCTCATCTGTTCTTTGTCAAGAACAGGTGGAGGACATCATTTCGCGATGTAATTAGTCCTAAGACTTCATGAAAGTGAGCCCTTGACCCTGCCTATGTAATTTTTATTTTAGGCTCTTAGGGCTCGAACCTTTGATCCGATATATGAATCGTTCCAAAGACATTTGAAGGAGAATGATATGCGATTTGCGGGGAGGAGGTGATGGTGGTTCAGGGATGTAGTTTTGGGTAGTTTTGGAGGCGGGGCCGCCACCAAGGAATCTTGTGGCGGCACTAGGGTTGGCTTTGGATCGATATTCGATGAGTTCTGGGTTGATTTGAAGGAAGGGGGGTTTGGACTTGGGATGAGGAGGTGCTAATGTTCATTTGGTGTTATTTTGGTGGCCATCGGAGGTGGTGTTGCCGGACACGGTGGAGGGGCTGTTAGGGTTTTGGTTATTTGATGAGACAGGTTGGGATTAGAGGGAGATAGTTTGGGGTTTCAGAATAGGGAGGTTGAGGGGAGGCTGTTGTGTAGTTTTGGTGGTGTTTGGGCCACCGGAACCGCCGTGAGGCAATTTCCGGTGGGGGAGGGCGGTGGGGGAAGGCGGCGAGAGACAGACTTATCTCTGGGTTGTTAGAGACGAGAGAGGGGGGTTTGGGGGGGGCTGGGGTCTGTTTAGGGATTTATATACATATGGGGGAATTGGATCCTAGTCGTTCGATCAAACGAGATCAACGGCTTGGATCGATTGACTTAATAAAACGATGTCGTTCAGACAACCGGGTTGGTCTCTGATGGAACGGGTCGGGGCTGAACATGGGTTAGGGTGAAGGATTTTGATCGTTCGATCAAATGGATTCAACGGCTTGGATTGAGACGCCTGAAACAGTGTCGTTTGGCTGGGGCTGGAGGCGAGCCGAATTTTGGCGGGTTCTGGTGCAGGTTTAAACGAGTATTGGGTGTTGAATGTTTGGGCTTGGAGAATTTAAAAGGACTTGGCCCAACAGATTTTCCTTTTCTTATTTTCTCTTTTCTCTTTTTATTTTTAAAATTCTAATAAAATAAAACACAAACCTAGATTAATTATAAAACTAAATTAACTTAAGAATACTAATTATCTCTAACAACAATTATCATAAACTCTTAAATACCAAATCACGCAATTGAACAACAAGATGCAGAGATAATGTATTACATTTTATGGTTTTTCCTTCATTTTGTAAGTAATTTGCTATTTAACTAAAATTATAAAATTAAATCCTAAAAATGTAAATGCAACCTATTTTTGTATTTTCTTATTAATTGATCAAATATACATGCACACACACGAATACAAATAAAAAAACTGAAAACCAACGAAAATTCACAAAATTGCACACAAATTTTAATTTTTTTTATTTTGAATTTTATGGGAACGATTCGTATAGGCAAAAATCACGTGCTCACAGCTGCCCCTCTTTGCCTGTAAACACGAAGAGTTTTCGTGCAAAGACAAAGTGAGAGAATATGAGCGATTTTTGCCCGTCTGACTATTCCGTGTGAAGCATTTTTTAAAAGATTTGATCAAACCTCTGCTTCAAAGGTCTCCTACATATCCTTGTCTTAAAAGGAATCAGGTCAATGTAGTTCGGGAAGTTTTTGTAGCTGGGACTACCATGAAGCTGTTGTGTTTACTGTTGTTGTTATTGCTGCTGCTACTACTTGCCGACACCTTATTACACCATGCTACAAAAAAAATAAAGAAGCTAGACTAAACTATAGTCTATGAATTACTAAATCCTATCTGGGCCTTCAAACTTGCTCTTGTGTTTTTTGTTGTCTTGTTGTCTTGTATTCTCTTATAGCAATTCCTTTGTTGCTGCCTCACACCGATTTCTCGACTTGGATTGTATTCCTCCGCTCTCCAGGCGGGTTCCTGACTTCAAACTCTTGCACCGATCCCCTGTTATACTAGTTGGGTTCCTGACTTCAAACTTGAGAGATACGCCTCTGCTCTCCAGGCGGGCTCCTGACTTCTTTGCTTTAATTGTATTCCTCTATTCTCCAGGAGGGCTCCTGACTTCACAACTTTTAAAATTATACCTCTGTTCTCCAGGCAGGCTCCTGACTTTACAACTTTTAAAATTACACCTCTATTCTCCATGCGGGCTCCTGACTTCACAACTTTTGAAATTACACCTCTGTTCTCCAGGCGGGCTCCTGACTTCACAACTTTAATAATTTACACCTCTGTTCTCCAGGCGGGCTCCTGACTTCAAAACTTTTAAAATTACACCTCAGTTCTGCAAGCGGGCTCCTGACTTCACGACTTTAACAATTTACACCTCTATTCTCCAGGCGGGCTCCTGACTTCATAACTTTTAAAATTACACCTCTGTTCTCCAGGAGGGCTCCTGACTTCAAAACTTAAAAATTTACACATCTGTTCTCCAGGCGGGCTCCTGAATTCACAACTTTAACAATTACACCTCTGTTCTCCAAGCGGGCTCCTGACTTCACAACTTTAACAATTACACCTATGTTCTCCATGCGAGCTCCTGACTTCACAACTTTTACAATTACACATCTATTCTCCAGGTGGGCTCCTGACTTCACAACTTTTACAATTACACCTCTGTTCTCCAGGAGGGCTCCTGACTTCACAACTTTAACATTTACACCTCTGTTCTCCAGGCGGGCTCCTGACTTCACAACTTTTACAATTACACCTCTGTTCTCCAGGGGGGCTCTTGACTTCACACCTTTTACACCTCTGTTCTCCAGGCGGGCTCCTGACTTCCCAACTTTAAAAATTACACCTCTGTTCTCCAGGCGGGCTCCTTACTTCACTACTTTAATAATTACACCTCTGTTCTCCAGGCGGGCTCCTGACTTAAACAAAAGAAAATTTTCTACCCCAGTTTAGTGGCTACTTGGTACTTGTTCTCTTTTCACGGAAAATTTTCTCCGCTATCAATAACACTTCCTGTCCCTGTTTCAAACACAAAGAAAAATTGGTCAGTTTAAGGTGTGGTGATTGTATGTGATATTCCTGCTAGGCATGGTTTTTCCCTTCTCTCCTTTCCATACTTGGTTTTGTCCGACTGCCTTGAACTCGGGTGAGAATTTCTGACCCTCTGACTAACCCTTATCCACAAACTTCCAAATTGTTACTTTCCGCTTCTAGCCTTTCTTTTCTGATCCCATTCCCTTCACGGAATCTTAGACTATTTCATCATTTGGATTTCCAATGACGCCTTTCACGTCTCATCATATTATCATCGGCCTGTCCTAGCCATATATTTCTTTGCATCATGTTGGAAACTGGTAGTAAGCTTTGAAATTCCTTCTTATTTGTTAGAATCAATTTATTATTGTAAAAGCCTTAGCCAAAAGAAATGCGATGATTTCAAAAAATAAGAATAAAAGAGAAAATCTTCCTTTAAAAGACCGTTTGAGAAAAGAAAAAAGACTTATCTGAATGGGATAACCGATCCCAATGATCATGTTGTGCATTTCGGATTAATCAACCCAGTCTATTCAGTTCAATCGATTCCAATTATCTTGCTCCTGCCTCAAAATTCTCACAATTCAATTCGCTACTAAATTCTATCTTTGTTCTGCTTGATGCCTCGACGGATTTCTGCCATCAACCTTAACCTGTTCGTTCCCTTCTCAGTTCCTTGTCGCCTTATGGTGCCTGTGAAGGTTTTCACCAATAAGACTCTCTCATTTTTTGGACTTCTCTCAACTTACATCGCCTTACAGTGCCCTTGTGGGTTTTCACTAACAAGACTCTCTCATTTTTGGACTTCCTTCAACTTACGTCGCCTTACAGTGCCCTTGCGGTTTTTCACTAATAAGACTCTCTAATTTTTCATTTTTCTTGCTTAAAATCGGAGTATTGCCCCTGATATGCATTATCTATGCTTGCATGACTTGGCACCCTTCGAAGACTGATCGGGATGTCTTTCTTTGGATGTTAATATGGGTTCTTGGATAGGTTTGGAAAGGAAAGGCCATCGAAAAGTTCAAACCAAATCCAACGCGTTAGAATTACAACTTTTGAAACCAACTTTCTTATTTCAAACATAACTTCTGCCCCAGTTTCTTGCTTGGGGACCTTTTGAGTTTTACTTCCCTATGACCGAGCTGTGAAGCTGTATACGTATCCTTAAGAGGAATCGGGTCAAACGTAGTTCACCCGAATTCCTTGTTGTTACACTTTTTCTTTTCATTTATTTTTTCTTTTCTATTTTCCTTTTATATAT
This sequence comes from Nicotiana glauca, assembly GCA_026770625.1. Classification (NCBI taxonomy): domain Eukaryota; kingdom Viridiplantae; phylum Streptophyta; class Magnoliopsida; order Solanales; family Solanaceae; genus Nicotiana; species Nicotiana glauca. The sequence goes on along the minus strand of MU708982.1, from coordinate 39,627 downwards.
ATATATATATATATATATATATATATATATATATATATATATATATATATATATTTTTCTTTTCTTTCTTCTTTTTTCCTTTCTTCTTGGTTATTGATTCCAAAAGAGGGTACTAAATAAAATAAATAAGGCTCAAAAGGGTGAAAAAGGGTAAATTGTTTAGATAGCAGAACAAATTACCTTCGTCATTTCAACCTTCGAGATAATGCCAAGTACAAACAATCAGTGATTATACTAAAGAAATCATACATAATATCTCTTAACCGCATCAGAATTGATAGACATATCTATGCATTTTCCTTCAATATCTGTTAAACATAAAGCGCCATTGGATAATACTCTGGTCACAATGGACGGTCCTTGCCAGTTCGGAGCGAACTTGCCCTTTGCTTCAACCTGATGTGGAAAGATTCGTTTCAACACTTGCTGCCCCACTTCAAACCTCCTAGAACGCACCTTCTTGTTATACGCTCTTGCCATCCTCTTTTGATACTATTGTCCATGACATACTGCTACTTATCTTTTTTCATCAATTAAACTCAACCGCTCCAAACGGGTTCTGACCCACTTATCATCATCAATCTCAGCCTCGGTGACAATCCAAAAACACGGGATTTCAACTTTCGCAGGAATCACTGCTTCAGTGCCATATACCAACAACTAAGGAGTTGCACCTACTGACGTACGAATAGTAGTGTGATAACCCAATAATGCAAACAGTAACTTCTCATGCCGTTGCCTTAGGACGATATGGGGTGGTATTACGATGTGTAATCTTAAACTGCTGACAGACTTCTTTCATCAAATTGTTGTTAAGGTTAGCACCATTATCGGTGATGATTACTTTTGGGATTCCAAATCGACAAATGATATTGGAGTGTACAAAATCAACCACCGCCTTCTTAGTTACAGACTTGAAAGTTCTAGCCTCAACCCATTTGGTAAAATAATCAATGGCCACCAAAATGAACCTGTGCCCGTTCGATGCTGCTGGATCATTGGGCCCAATGACGTTCATGCCCCAAGCAACAAAGGGCCCGCAAACTCCATAGTGAGCCAATAATACCCTGCTCGAAGGATCTTCTTTGCCAATATATATCCGCTAATGTGCGGCCCGCAAACTCCAGAATGTACTTCCGTCATGACTGCCATAGCTTGTTTAGCAGCTATGCATCTTAACAATCCAAGATCTGGTGTTCTTTTATACAACACTCCTCCACTGAAGAAAAATCCACTTGCCAACCGTCGAATTGCTCTCTTTTGATCTCCCGTGGCTTGAACCGGGTATATCCCCATTCTGAGGTACTCCTTGATATCATGGAACCATAGTTCGCCATTAAGTTCCTCTTCCATCATATTACAATAAGCATGCTGATCACGAACTTGGATATGCAATGGATCTATATGTACTTTGTCTGGATGATGCAACATTGATGCTAATGTAGCCAAAGCATCGGCAACTTCGTTATGGACTCCTAGGATGTGCCTAAAATCCACTGATCGAAACCGCTGACATAGATCATGCAAATATTGTCGATACGGTATGAGTTTCAGATCCCGTGTTTCCCATTCTCCTTGAATTTGTTGTACCAGGAGGTCCGAGTCTCCCAAGACCAAAACGTCCTGGACATCCATGTTTGCAGCTAACCGTAAACCCAAAATGCATGCCTCATATTCAGCCATGTTGTTGGTACAATAAAATCAAAGCTGAGCCGTAATAGGATAGTGATGTCCTGTTTTGGAAATAAGCACAGCACCTATTCCAACTCCTTTCATGTTTGCAGCCCCATCAAAGTACAGTTTCTAACCTGGTTTTTCAGTTAGTTCCAGCCCATCAATATGCATCGTCTCTTCATCAGGAAAATAAGTCTTCAGCGGCTCATATTCTTCATCGACCGGTTTCTCGACCAAGTGATCAGCCAACGCTTGGGCTTTCATTGCAGTCCTTGTCACATAGACAATGTCAAACTCCGTGAGTAAAATATGCCACTTTGCAAGTCTCCCTGTGGGCATAGGCTTTTGAAAGATATACTTCAACGGATCCAAGCGGGAAATAAGGTAAGTAGTGTAAGATGACAAATAATGTTTCAATTTTTGAGCTACCCAAGTTAGGGCACAACATGTCTTCTCAAGGTGAGTGTACTTAGCTTCATAAGCCGTGAACTTCTTACTAAGATAGTAGATGGCTTGTTCCTTCCTGTCGGTGACGTCATGCTGCCCCAGTACACAGCCAAATGAATTTTTCAAGACCGTCAAATAAAGAATCAAAGGTCTTCCTGGTTCAAGTGGGACTAACACAGGTGGATTTGACAAATACCCCTTTATCTTATCAAACGCCTCTTGACATTCTTCAGTCCATTTGACCGCGGCGTCCTTCTTCAATAACATAAAAATAGGTTCATAGTTTGATGTGAGCTGAGCAATAAACCTGTTAATGTAGTTCAACCTTCCCAAAAGACTCATCACTTCGGTTTTGTTTTTCGGAGGCGGCAATTCTTGGATGGCCTTGATCTTCGATGGATCCAACTCAATGCCTCGCTGACTGACTATAAATCCCAACAACTTTCCGTACAGAACACCAAATGCACATTTGGTAGGGTTAAGTTTAATGTCATACCTACGAAGCCTCTGAAAAAACTTCCTCAAATCTCCGACGTGGTCAGCCTGCTGCTTTGACTTGATGATTACATCATACACATACACCTCAATCTCTTTGTGAATCATATCATAGAATACAGTGGTCATTGCTCACATATATGTTGCCCCAGCGTTCTTCAGGCCAAATGGCATTACTTTGTAGCAATAAGTTCCCCACGACGTGATGAATGTCGTCTTCTCTGCATCTTCTTCGTCCATCAGAATATGATGATGCCCAGCATAGCAATCCACAAAAGATCCAATCTCACGCCTTGCACAATTGTCAATCAGGATGTGGATATTGGGTAATGGGAAGTTATCCTTTGAGCTTGCTTTGTTCAGATTGCGGTAATCAATGCATTCTCTGATCTTGCCATCCTTCTTCGGTACTGGCACTACATTGGCCAACCATTAAGGATATCGAGTGACTCGAATAACCTTCGCATCTAGCTGCTTGGTTATTTCTTCCTTAATCTTCACACTCATGTCAGTTTTGAATTTTCTCAATTTTTGCTTGACAGGAGGGAATGTCGGATCAGTGGGCAATTTGTGAACCACTAGATCAGTGCTTAAACCTGGCATGTCGTCATACGACCATGCAAACACATCTTTGTATTCCATGAGTGTTTCGATTAATTCTTTCTGAGTTTTGGGTTCGAGATGGATGCTTATTTTAGTCTCTCTGATGTAACCCATGTCCCCTAAATTGATGGCTTCGGTATCATTCAAATTGGGCTTAGGTTTTTCTTTAAAATGACTTAATTCTTTGCTAATCTCCTCAAGAGCCTCATCTTCGTCAAATTCTGACTCGTAATCACATTCAACCTCTTGAACTATTATCTCATATTGATTTCTTAGATCGGGTTGAGGATTCCTTATGCACATCATATCATTAGAACCGGCGTAAAAGGAACTGTACAGAAACGAAAAGAAGAAAACAAAATATAAAATTTATCAGGAGTGAAAAACAGGAAGAAATTGCATTCATTGAAAATGGAACATAACAAGGTTTGCATACTTAAAAACAAACTGAAATTCAGATTACAACCCTGAAATAATTCATACAAACTTAAAGAAAAATCAAAGCAGACTACCAAGGCTCCCTCCGAGTAGGGAGAGGAGTAGCCTTCCAATTATTAGTCTTCGCTTTTGGCCCGACAAATTGTATTTATACGTGGCTAGGACCCTCGCCGAGTTCTAGCATATTCACCTCGCTGAACAACTGCTCAAATCTTTCAATCAACTCCTTATCAGGGATAACCTTATCCTTGGAAATCGTCGTCGCTGGTCGTTTTCTGGTACCCACCTTGATAAATGACCTGGAGAGACGTGGGACCAGCTTTGGAAGGACCCATGCCCTTTGCTTCATCTTCTTGGCTCTTCTTATGTCTGCGGCTGTGGGTTGGAATCCTAGACCAAAAGTTACCGTATTTTCAGGGAGGGACACTGGTTGTATGATGCCTTTCAAAGCAAATCCTAGGCCTTTCCCTGGTACGAACCCATTCTTCAGCATTTCGTATGCTACCATGACCGATGCAGCTGTTACCTTCGGGTTAGGGATACACTTCCACTCTTGCACTTTCTCGACTGCCATTGTGTCTAAAACTTGATAGACCTATGGCCCCTTGTCATCTTCCATTTCTATAAATGGCACAATGGTGTCGCTGTGTGCGCACAAATTGTCTTCCCCATGCACCACTATCTCCTGCCTATCCCATTCGAACTTGATCATCTGGTGAAGCGTTGACAGTACTGCTTTAGCGGCGTGGATCCACGGTCGGCCCAATAGCCAATTGTATGAGACAGCTATATCCAGTACTTGAAATTCCATTGTGAACTCCACTGGTCCTATTGTCAATTCCAACACTATGTCCCCGACTGTGTCTTTGCCCCCGCCATCGAATCCTTGCAAACAGATACTGTTCTTGTGGATCCTCTCGTTCTCTACTTTTAGTTTGGTCAGAGTGGAGAGAGGATAGATGTTTCGTCAACCAATACCCTTGTGACCACAGAGTTCTCACATTTTACGGCCAAATAAAGGGCCCCATTGTGTTTCGTTCCTTCTACGGGCAATTCATCATCAGAGAATGTGACCCTGTTCACTTCAAAGATTTTGTTGGCTATTTTATCCAAGTGATTTACAGTGATTTTGTCAGGGACATGTGCCTCGTTCAATATTTTCATTAATGCTCAGCAATGTTCGTCCGAGTGGATCAATAATGAAAGCAAGGAAATCTGTGCCGGTGTTTTCCTTAACTGTTCTACAATGGAATAGTCTTGCATCTTCATCTTTTTTAGAAAATCTTCCGCTTCCTCTGTGGTCACAGGTTTCTTTGCTAAAGCTGAATTATCCTTGGCTTTCCTCAAATCCACAGGAGCAAAATATCTTCCCGACCGAGTTAACCCTTGGGCCTCGCAGACCTCCTCCTTGACCTCCTTTCCTTTATACATCAGTGCCACCCGTACGTAGTTCCACGGAATAGCCTTGCTGCTAATTATAGGTAATTGGGTCACTGGTTTGATGATAACTTGATCGACACGGTCCCCTTCCACAATTATGATGGGTCTCCTGACTGCTCCCGGCACAATCACTTTTACTCTCTCATGTCTTGTTGTGATCTGGCTTAGAGACCCCTTGCTCACTACCGCAGATGGACCATCTCTCTTTTCAATCAACTCGAGCGCTGACCTTTCCCCTGTTGGTTGTTCAATTGTCTTTGTCTCACTGGACCGAATTGTCATCACGGTTTGTGATGCTTCTTCGGCTCTCCCCCTTTATGCACAACTTCAATCATGTTGCCTCTGGGTGGGCTAGCATTGGATTCCTGTTGATGTTAGGTACCTCAGGAGCTTGCACTTCAATTATGTTAGTGTCAATGAGCTCTTGTATTGAACTCTTCAAGTGCCAACACTTCTCGGTATCATGCTCGGGGGTACCTGAACAATACTCGCAACTGATCGAGTAATCAAGGTTTTTTGGAGGTAGATTTGGCAGTTTAGATGGTATTGGCCTTAGCATATTCAGTTGTCTTATCCTATGGAACAGACTGGCATATGATTCCCCCAATGGAGTGAATGTTTTCTTCTTTTGTGCTTGTCACTCCTGAATGCCGAATTAGGTCAGACATTTTGGCCGGGAGGGTTTCTATTCTATGGAGAGGGAGCACGCCATTGGTTGTGAGCCGGAGGTTGGCTGTATGCTTGGGCGTGGTGGACAGAAAAAGGAGCTTCGGGATATGGGTAGTAGTGTTGGGGTGGGCTATATGGAGTGTGGGGGTAAGTTTGAGGGCGGAGTTGAGGGTGGTTATAGTAATATGATGGGCTTCGGGGCCAAGCTCTTGACTCGCTCGTTGCAAAGCCTTCTTTCTTCTTCTTCTCAAGCACACCCCCGGTGCTGCTCTGGATAGCTTGAGTGGTTGCTTTGATTGCTGAGTAACTCATGATCTTGTTGGACTTAAGTCCTTCCTCGATCATGCCACCCATTTTCACAACCTCATTGAAAGACTTGCCAATCGCCGTTACCAAGTGACCGAAATAAGTTGGCTCTAATGCTTGCAAAAAGTAATCAACCATCTCTCCCTCTTTAATCGGAGGGTCGACCCTCGCAGCTTGTTCCCTCCAACGAAAACCGTATTCCCTGAAACTCTCTCTGGGTTTTTTCTCCAGTTTTATCAATGACAGACGATCTGGAATAATTTGTAGATTGTACTGGAAGTGGCCGGCGAATTCTTGTGCCAAATCATCCCAGGTGTACCACCTACCATGGTCCTGTCATGTATATCATTCTAATGCAGACCCGCTCAAACTCTGGTTGAAGTATGCCATCAGTAGCTCATCCTTTCCACCCGCCCCTCTTATTTTGCTGCAAAATCATCGCAAATGTGCCACTGGATCACCATGCCCGTCATACAGATCGAACTTTGGCATCTTTAATCCTACTGGTAACTGAACATCTAGGAACAAACATAAATCCTTATACGCCACACTGACTTGGCCGCCCATACCTTGCATATTCCTGAAAGATTGCTCTAGGCTTTTTACTTTTTGAAACATTTATTCCTGCTCCGGGTTCTTGGTTTTCTTTTTAGGTTCTGCGGAGATACCAGGTTGAGGATGGTAAAAGTACCGTTCAGGTGCTTTGAAGGTGGGTTCGGGAGGGTAATATTGGTTATCATGCGCTTGGAACACAGGCTCACTGGAAGACCTGTGGAGTGGGGCTGGTGCAGGTGCCACAAAGACAGGGGTAATTGGTGGAGGGTATGGAACTGTTTTTGGGATTTGTGGTATTTGGGAGGTGGTTCCCTGATGATGTTGAATATTTAGGGATAAATCTGAAACAAGCTATTCCGGAGACTGGGTGGGTATTGGGAGGAAAGTAGGGTTAGTAGGATAGGCTGGTGGTGGCTGACCCTTTGTCCAGGCCTGGTACATCTCAGCCATTTGCTGTTTCAATTTATACATCTCATCTTTCATCGCTTGCACGTCTACATTTTCTACCTCAGTGCTTCCTTCTCTATCGGGGCTAGACATGATTACTGGTATCGGTCTCTTTGATCTATTTTGATAATGGCAATATGCCAGTATGCTTTAGGTAAACTAATTGCTTGGATTCTCTTGAACAAGCAACAAACTTATTAGTTTTTAGAGTTTGGCATATATGCAATCGCACGTTGGGATGCAATGCACCTAGGCAGTTAACCATTTCTATCATGTATTTGCTTCCAGTTGCGAGCGTCATTCTGGCTTTTCACAATTGTGCTCCTTTTTTAACACCCCTCAACTTTCCCTTATTTTGGTTATTTTCATTTTTCCTCTCTTTCTTTTTCTTCTTTTTAGTGGTGGTCGAATCTTATATGGATTGCCTACGTATCATGTCCCTGCATGAATCAGACCGTGCGTAGTTCTAGCTGATGTAAAAATACGTAACAAAATATTTTTTCACACAAACAACTGCTTTTATTATAACATTTGAAAAAGGTTTACAAAACAGACGGTCAAAGCAAAACTTAAAGGACTGACTGACAAAAGGGTATAGACTCAAGACAAAGATTAAGAATACATTAATGCTTTAAAATTTCCTGGAGCCCGCGAGGCATCATTCGGCCTTGCCACGGGCCGTTGTGCGAGATCCCTTTGGAGCCTATCTAGATCGCTTATTATTTGCCGGACGAATGTCATCACTGCCACAAAAAAGGTGGTATGGGTCATGTTCTCACACGCTCGGCATTTTGCAATAATGTAACATGCGATGTTTGCGACCTTTTCTCTAATCCTGTTCTTTTCCCGCAACAGCCGCCCTATATGTTGATCTCGGGTTTCCAGAACTCGAGAATTATGAAGGAGTTGGTCCTGAAACTTATGCATTTGTTCCTTCATCCGTGCCATCAGGCCGTAACAATGTTTTCTATCTGCTCTGTAATCTGTAGCTTGCCTGAATACCCTATCTTCGAGAGTGGCTATTGTTCCTCTCAAGATAAAGACGTTTCCCTCATTATCTCTCTTCATCTTCTGCATATAAAGTGATCTCTCTTTCGCACCCTTTGCCCATCTGGCCCAAATCCTTGCCAAGCTAGCTTCAGATCTCTCCAAGTCCTCCTGGCATTCACAGGCTTTCCCTTTTAATTCATTTATGAGTTTTTGGTCAGCCCGACTTCTTCCTGGTTTTCTGACAGCTATTCTCATTTTTCGGATACGAGCTTTAAGGACCTCATTTTCTTGGATCAGCTTCTTCTTTTGCCCCTCATCCGTAGCGGCTTGAACATCCTTTTCAAACTGCAGATCCTTGGCTTGCTTCTCCAGTTTGCCTATTGTAGCCCTGTATTCACGTTTTTTGGCTAACCAGTCCCATTGTTCCTGTGATGATTTGACAAAATCTTGAAGGTGAAGTCTTTTAGTTAGCCTCCCAAACGTAATTTCCCTTCGGAACCAAGCATAGTACCCTGGTGAAACTTCTCTGTTGGAACGATCCCGTACCATGGTGTTTGCCGCTAAGTACTGACACTCGCTCCAAATCTGGCGGATTGATATTTCAAGAAACTGGCCATCAGGACCAATCTCGACTACTTGGGTACTGAGATCTTCATCTTTCGGCACTATTTGGCATCTTCCAATTGTCTCAAAACCCGATACGGTGCATATGGTTGGATTATTCTGAGTCCCATCAAGAGGAAGTGAGGCCCGGTAACTGGCATATATACAATCTCATCTACAGGCAACCATCCAAATGTCCATTCTATTTGGCTAGCGGTGACGGAACGAAGGTGTGATATCCATCCGGTGACCCCTTCCGATAAACTGATCCCCTCAATCCTTATATAGAATTCCTCTATGCGGGTTTTCTTTGTTGACCCATAACTCATGAATTGTGGGCGATGGCACAAGTGTTCAATCATCCATAGTTGCAGCAATAAGTTACACCCCTCAAAGAAATCTCTTCCGGCTTTGTAGGCCGTGAGAGCACGGAAGATTTCAGCTACTATCATGGGTGCAAGGGTGCTTTTGGACTGGGTAAGTAAGGTGCTGACAACCCCGGATATTTTTATATCAATATTTCCGCCTTTCCTAGGGAACACCAGAAGCCCCAATAAAACCACCATGAAAGCAAAACATCTATGCTCCTCCCATTTGTGGTGGTTTCCTTTGCTATAAATTTTGTTTGTTGGGTTGTTAAACACCCCGATGTGGCCATATCTCTGGTATATGAATTGTAGATTGCAGAAACCAGCTGCCAAGTCTGTGTTATGGACCTTCCTGCTTATCTTCAGTGAGTCTAAGAAACTGTGCACGGCGACTGCTCTCGGAGCAACTATGTACTGGCGCCTCAGAGGAAATTTAGGACCCCCAATATATCCAGTTATTTCTTCCAAGGTTGGGGTGAGCTCAAAATCTGAGAAACGAAATACTTGTGGGCCGGGTCCCAGAATGTCACAAACTCCTTTACGATATCTCCCCTAGGATTAATTTTTAATAAACCAGTGAGACTTTCCAAGTGTAGATTAACCTTATCTTGCCCTGATTCGCCCAGATCATTCCACCACATATGCAACTCTAGAGGGATCCGGTTCATGAATGTTATTGGCAATTCTCGGTTCGTGCTCATTTATTAGGGTGACTTTAGTTAAAAGACAATCAAGACTTCTTTTGACTCAAAAAGATTTAGCACTATTTCAAAACATTTATAAGAATGTCCGACTTTGCCAATACGGCCTTTTAGTACTTCAATGAAGTAGATTTAAAGGCTGTGTTTGCTGATCGGCCAAAAATTTTGAGAAATGACCATAGGCGGCTATTCTTGACAAAACGGCCTTTCGGTGCCCCTTAGGGGATGTTTGGCTATTTTAGACAAGAATGATGTCACCTTTACTTGCGGCAAAACTAATGACTTTTATGTACCTCTAATTATATTTTCCAATTTTCAAAGAAAATAGTTGAGCCCGATGGGGGTTGCTTATGTATCCTACATTCGGTGAGAATCAAACTTACGTAGTTCTGCTTATAAAACGGACTTTTCTTGAAAAAATACAAACCCCTTGTTTTTTCAAAAATAGAACGACTATTATTTTTTAGCACAACTCTATTTTTTGAAAACAAGATTTTCTTCTTCTCATTTTATTGACAAATAAACTATTTTTGAAAACCAAAAGTTTTTTTTTCTTTTTCTCAAAAATTGGGCAGAGTCTCGATACTATTTGGACATTGTATTTTCCAGAACAGGCGATTAACTCTCTTTACCCTCATACTGCTATATATTTTTTTTTCCAAATATCCGAAAGACGGTCAGCATGCAAGTCTGGAACAAATAAATGCACAAGTAGGATGCATCAGGATGGTCCATCATTCCGGGTACACCTGTCCTAGACGGACCCAACCCCTGTATTGAGTCCCTTAAGTCCAAATGCACATGATGCGGATAAGCGTTCCTACTAGGGATCCATCATGAGGATGAGTTATTCTAGGTTCAAAACCAGGGTATATGTTCTAGACTGTGTACCCAAGCGGACAACTTGAGTCGAGGAGGGGGCTACGTACCGAGAACCAAAAGGCCATCCGGCTTAGTAACTTGTCCGACCTATTTCTTATTTCAAGGTATGACACTAACAGAATAGGGAGTCTCGACCAGTGAGCACATCCCTGGAGATGAGAAGAGAAGGGTTTTTTAGCAGTTTTATATATACAGTTCAAATAATATCAAAGCGGTAAAAAGCAACATTTTGCACATTAGTCCCAAACATGTAATAAAATCAGATAACAGATAAAGCCAAGTACAACAATACATCTAAGATCGAATTCTGAACCCTGAACCGAAGTTTTGGGCTCTCTTTCCCAGCAGAGTCGCCAGAGCTGTCACGCCTCCTTTTTCCTACTATACCCCCGGAAGGAAGTATAATAAAGGGAGTTTTTCCAATTAAAAGATAATAGAAACGAGATTATTTATTAAGAGATTCAGATTTGCCACTTGGGAGATTTATGGTGTCCTGAGTCACCGGTTGAATCCCGAATCGAGGAAAGATTGACTCTGTTTAATGGTCCGCGAACCAAAAATCCGGGTAAGGAATTCTGTTAACCCAGGAGAAGGTGTTAGGCACTCCCAAGTTCCGTGGTTCTAGCACAGTCGCTCAACTGTTATAAATGGCTTAATTATCTGATTTTAGGCAATTATGAACCTATGTGCAAATTTTAACTTTCAACCACTTTTATTGTTATATATATTTTTTAAGAGAATTGCAACATCGTTAAAACACGTCTTGAACCACGTCACATAAATGCACCCGTGATTTTTGATATATATTAACTTCGTTGGGATTTGGATTTAGGTCACATAAATGTACACCCGAGTTTAGGAAAGTAATATTATTAACCACGTGTCTAAGGCAACTAGGTGTTTTGTGCTTTGCGAGGGCCATGGAATTTGCTAAATGGCGCACCTCAAGTTCTAAGTATTTTAAGAAAGATAATTAAACGAGGGCCAAATGTTTGCAATTTTCGTTGGGCTCGGTATGCCCCTATTTCATTTTTTAGGAATATTAGACTAGGCTTGTAAGGCCGTGGAATATCACTATCTAAGACGATCCTCCTAAAGTTACACTAATGAGTCTATTTATTAGATAAATCTTAGAGCTATGAATATTAGTTGCTTAAGAACCTCGTGTAAAGAAAAAGAAAAGAAAAGAGGGTTCGATTTAAAAGATGAGCTTGTATTTTTCTTTGAGGAGGCTGTTCAGCGTTTGGGCTCAAAGCCGTGGACCCATCATCAAGCCTTTTCAGGCCCAAGGTTCTTTTAACCCTCAGGAGGCCCTTCAATAGGTTGGAGATTCTTTGGGCTTGTTTGCTATGCATTCAGGCCCAATCTTTATGGTCCGAAAATTTTAAATTACTATAAAAAACAAATTTATACTAATGTATCAGTCCTTACCTTCAATATACAATTAATGGGCGGATTGCAGTAATTAAATATCCAAAACTAAAGGAGATACAACTTCTGAAACTCTGGTTACTTGATACCCAGGCTAAGGTTATTGACACTAAACAATGAAGTATAAAGCCACTTCAACTATCTATTAGGCATGGAATTACTGGTATGAGCAAAGATATTATTCCTAAGACCCCTTCAAGCTCGATCATATTTCAGATTTAACAATTTTATCTAACATGATGCCCTACATTGAATATACTAAAATTTAACCACACTAAAGTCAATTCTACTGGAAAGGATATGCATAGGTTAATAGTCCATATACATAGTATCTCGAGTGTTTAATTAATTTTACAGACCCCGAATATTCAAATGATAAAGAAAGAGCAACATGATTTCCTATAAAACACTACTTATACTAAATGAACAAACTAGGCTGAATACTCTCACATTAGGCTACTGAATTCAAAACAATTATTGTTGAAGATTGAAGGTCAAAGGTCATTTATTCATTAAACTTCATGTAATTACAGCCTTTCCTATTTTTATATCCCATCTTCTTATGGATTCAAGGAATACCTGGAGATTGAAAACAAACAAAGAAAAGTGAGGGCCAGCAAAGTAACAACAACAGTTAGTAGTAGCAGTAACACAGTTCAATCCAGCAAGCGACACCAATAGACTAGAAAATAACTTCAACACTCAACAGCCAAACTAAAACAGACCCAAAGATCAAAACCAGTCCCCTACAAACAAGAATGCAGTTTGACAAACCCAGAAATCCAGGAAAATAAGGACCAATGCAACAGGCCGGCCTGAATGACTGAATTGGAACTCTGACTTCAGAACCAACACTCTCAGCCTCTCTAATATTTCTATATGCGTATTCTTTCTTAATCTCTTAGCTTTACAAAACTTTTCTCAATGTATGGCAAAAAGTCCCCCTCCTGTATACCCGAGTGTATGCATTTAAAGACTAGAATTGACCATTTTTTATTCAAAAGCCTCCACTTTCAGTCTGTTTTTTTTATTCCCTCCCCATGTGCATTTCTACCCTTTTATCATTAAACCCATGTTGTTTCTGTTTTTCCACTTAGTGAAGCACTCAGTTCCCCTATTAGCCCCTTTTCCATTATTTAATTGAAATTGTTATGGGCGGTCTAATATTTAAATCCAGGCATGCCCTGACAACCCATGTTGTCATGACACTTAGTCTAATTTTCAAATTAAGTCTCCCTTAAATCCTGTGTTGTCTATCTTTTAAATCCTGAACACTAAAAATATGCCAATCAATTCTCTAAATCAGAAATCAAATGGCATTCATTTCTACGCCTAAATAGGTTTATCATAGAATCGGACAATGCTGCACACATGAACAATCAGATTTGAAAACTAACGAGACATGGTTCATGAATGCACCTATTTGGCATTTGACTTTCAACACAATCAATACAAAATATTTTAACGGGAGCTCAAATACACTGAAAGACTATATCAATTAAGCGCTGAAACTGATCAGAAACCTAAAATTAGATTACAAAGACACACTTGACTAATTTTGAACAGAAAAACTTTAATTAACAGAAATAAATAAGAATAAATAAACTAAGCTAAAGCAAAGAAACTGGGTTCGCAACTTCAATCAAAAAATGGACCAATCGAAATATATGTAGAAGAAAAGAAGAAGAGGTAGAGGTGAAATGAATGTTAAGGTGAGCAGAAATAATAGTGGAAGCTTACCGGTTCAAAATTGACCTTCTATTGACCCTCTCAATTATACCGCAAGATGATGTCCCTCATCTGTTCTTTGTCAAGAACAGGTGGAGGACATCATTTCGCGATGTAATTGGTCCTAAGACTTCATGAAAGTGAGCCCTTGACCCTGCCTATGTAATTTTTATTTTAGGCTCTTAGGGCTCGAACCTTTGATCCAATATACGAATCGTTCCAAATACGTTTGAAGGAGAATGATACGGGATTTGGGGTGAGGAGGTGATGGTGGTTCAGGGGTGTAGTTTTTGGAGGTTTTGGAGGCGGCGCCGCCACCAAGGAATCTTGTGGCGGCTCTAGGGTTCCTGGCTTTGGATCAATATTCGACGAATTCTGGGTTGATTTGAAGGAAGGGGGGTTTGTACTTGGGATGAGAAGGTGCTGATGGTCATTTGGTGTTATTTTTGTGGCCATCGGAGGTGGTGTTGCTGGACACGGTGGAGGGGCTATTAGGGTTTTGATTATTCAAGGAGACAGGATGGGATTCGAGGGAGTTGGTTTGGGGTTTCAGAATGGAGAGATTGAGGGGAGGCTACGGTGTAGTTTTGGTGGTGTTTGGTCCACAGGAACCGCCGTGAGGCAATTTCTGGTAGGCAGAGGGCGGTGGGAGGAGGCGGCGAGAGACAGGCTTGTCTCTGAGTTGTTAGAGACGAGAGAAGGGGGGTCTGAGGGGGGCTGGGGTCTGTTTGGGGATTTATATACGTAAGGGGGAATTGGATCCAAGTAGTTCGATCAAACGAGATCAATGGCTTGGATCGATTGACATAATAAAATGATGTCATTCAGACCAACTTGAGACCGGGTTGGTCTCTAGTGGAACGGGTCGAGGCGGAACATGGTTTAGGGTGAAGGATTTTGATCGTTCGATCAAATGGATTCAACGGCTTGGATTGAGACGCCTGAAACGGCGTCGTTTGGCTGGGGCTGGAGGTGAGCCGTATTTTGGCAGGTTCAAGTGCAGGTTTAAACGGGTATTGGGTGTTGAATGTTTGGGCTTGGAGAATTTAAAATGACTTGGCCCAACAGATTTTCCTTTTCTTATTTTTTCTTTTCTCTTTTTATTTTTAAAATTCTAATAAAATAAAACACAAACCTAGATTAATTATAAAATCAAATTAACTTAAAAATACTAATTATCTCTAACAACAATTATCACAAACACTTAAATACCAAATCACGCAATTGAACAACAAGATGCGGAAAGAATGTATTATATTTTATGGTTTTTCCTTCATTTTGTAAGTAATTTGCTATTTAACTAAAATTATAAAATTAAATCCTAAAAATATAAATGCAACCTATTTTTGTATTTTCTTATTAACTGATCAAATAGACATGCACACACACGACTATAAACAATAACTGAAAACCAATGAAAATTCACAAAATTGCACACAAATTTTTATTTTTTATTATTTTGAATTTTATGGGAATGATTCATATAGGCAAAAATTACGTACTCACACCCACTGGTCCTTATTTTGGAGGAAGAGTATGGCATGGTAGAGGTTTTGTGGGTCAGCCATCTTAGTTTGCATCTCAGATTTCACACAGTGATTTAGGTGTTCAGGGGTCTGGGAGTACCCGTACCGCACAGTTTCCACTGCCATATCCTCTTAGAGCATGTTTTGAGTGTGGTGACACACGCCATGTGGTGAGGGATTGCCCTAGACTTGGAAGGAGTGCGCCTCCACAGATTTCTCAGCCACAACGTGCTCCTCAGAGATCTCAGGCTATGATCACAACACCAATTACTACCCCACCTGCTCAGCCAGCTAGAGGGGAAGGCCAGGCCAGATATTATGCCCTTCCTAGCTGTACCGAGGCTGTTGTCTCCAATTCTGCCATCATAGGTACTATACTAGTTTTTCACAGAGATGCATCGTTCTATTCGATCCAAGCTCCACTTATTCTTATGTGTCTTCTTATTTTTCTCCGTATTTGGGTGTACCTTAGGATTCTTTGAGTTTCCCTATTTATGTTTCTACTCCTGTGGGAGATTCTCTTGTTGTGGACCGCGTTTATCAGTCATGTTTGGTTGATCTTAGTGGTTTTGAGACTAGAGCCGACTTATTGTTGCTCAACATGGTTGATTTTTATATTATCTTGGGCATGGGCCAGTTGTTGCCCCATTGTGCTATTCTTGATTGTCACACCAAAACCATGACATTGGTTATGCCAGGTGTACCACATGTTGAGTGGAGGGGTACTTTAGATCACACTCCCAGTAGAGTTATTTCTTTCCTTAAAGCTCAGCGTATGGTTGAGAAGGGGTGTGACGCGTATTTAGCCTATGTGAGAGATGTTAGTATTGATACCCCTTCAGTTGATTCAGTTCCAGTAGTACGGGATTTTCCTAACGTGTTTCCAGCTGATCTTCCAGGCATGCCGCCTGATAGAGATATTAATTTTGGCATTGATCTATTGTCGGACACTCAGCCCATTTCTATTCCTCCGTAATGTATGGCCCCTCCTGAGTTAAAGGAGTTGAAGGATTATTTACAAGAATTGCTTGATAAGGGTTTTATTCGGCCCAGTATATCACCTTGGGGTGCTCCTGTCTTGTTTGTGAAGAAAAAGGATGGTTCTATGCGTATGTGTATTGATTATCGCCAGTTGAACAAAGTTACAGTGAAGAACCTTTATCCTTTGCCTCGTACTGATGATCTATTTTACCAGCTACAGGGTGCACGCATGTTCTCTAAGACTGACTTGCGCTCAGGTTACCATTAGTTGAAGATTTGGGAGCCAGATATCCCAAAGACTGCTTTCAGGACTCGGTATGGTCATTACGATTTCCTTGTTATGTCATTTGGACTGACTGATGCCCCAGCAGCCTTTATGCATTTGATGCACAGTGTATTATGGCCATATCTTGACTCATTTGTCATTGTCTTTATTGATGATATTCTGGTATATTCCCGGAGTCGAGAAGATCATGAGCAACACCTGAGGACAGTGCTTCAGACTCTGAGGGAAAAGAAGTTATATGCAAAGTTCTCAAAATGTGAGTTTTGGTTGAATTTTGTGGCGTTCTTGGGCCACGTAGTATCGAGTGAGGGTATTCAGGTGGATCCGAAGAAGGTAGAGGCAGTGCAGAGTTGGTCCAGACCATCCTCAGCTACAGAGATCCGCAGTTTTTATCGGTTTGGCGAGTTACTACCGTCGTTTGTGGAAGGGTTTTCATCGATTGCAGCCCGTATGACCAGACTGACCCAGATGGGTGCTCCATTCTAGTGGACGGAAGAGTGTGAGGCGATCTTTCAAAATCTCAAGACAGCTTTGACTACAGCCCCAGTTTTGATATTGCTTATAGGTTCGGGGTCTTACACTGTCTATTGTGATGCCTCGAGGATTGGCCTTGGAGCAGTTTTGATGCAGAACGGTAGGGTGATTGCCTACGTGTCCAGATAGAAAAATTACCCTGTCCACGACCTTGAGTCAGCTGCCATTGTTCACGCTCTGAAGATTTGGCGCCATTATTTATACAGTATGCATTGAGAGATTTATACTGACCATCGGAGCTTGCAACACCTGTTCAACCAAAAGGATCTAAATTTGCGCTAAAGTAGGTGGTTAGAGTTGCTGAAGGACTATGATATCACTATTCTATATCACCTGGTCAAGGCCAATATGGTGGCCGATGCTTTGAGTCGTCTTGCAGAGAGTTTAGGGAGTTTGGCTTATTTACCAGCATCGGAGAGGCCTATGGCGATGGATGTTCAGGCCTTAGCCAGCCAGTTTGTGAGATTGGATCTTTCGGATCCTACTCGGGTTTTAGCTTATATGATTTCTTGGTCTTCCTTATTTGATCATATCAGGGAGCCTCAGTATGATGACCCTCATTTGCTTGTCCTCAAAGACAAGGTTCAACATAGTGATGCCAGAAATGTGACCATTAGCGAGGAAGGATGAGGATGCAGGGTCAGGTCTGTGTACCCAATATTGATGGGCTTCGGGAGTTAATTCTAGAGGAGGTCCACAGTTCGCGGTATTTCATTCATCCGGGAACTGCGAAGATGTACCACGATTTGAGGCAGCACTATTGGTGGAGGCGGATGGAGAAAGATATAGTTGGGTTTGTAGCTCGGTGGCTCAACTGTCCGCAGGTAAAGTATGAGCACCATAGACCGGGTGGGTTGCTTCAGCAGATAGAGATTCCAGAGTGGAAGTTGGAGCGGATCACCATGGACTTTGTATTTGGGCTCCCACGGACTTTGACAAAGTCCGATGCTATTTAGGTGATTGTGGATCGGCTTACCAGGTCCGCTCACTTTATTCATGTGTGTACTATTTATTCTTCGGAGCGGTTGGCAGAGATCTATATCCGTGAGATTGCTCGTTTACATGGTATTCCAATTTCCATCATTTTGGATAGAGGTACTCAGTTCACATCACGATTCTGGGGAGCCGTTCAGCATGATTTTTGTACTCGGTAGGGTTGGGTACATCGTTTCACCCTCAGACGGATGGATAGTTTGAGCGCACTATTCAGATTCTTGAGGAAATCCTCTGTGCGTATGTGATCGAGTTTGGAGGGTCCTGGGATCAATTCTTGCCATTGGCGGAGTTTGTATACAACGATAGTTATCAGTCCAGCATTCAGATGGCGTCGTATGCGGCTTTGTATGGTAGGCGGTATAGATTTTTGGTAGGTTGGTTCGAGCCGGGTGAGGCTAGGTTATTGGGCACAGACTTAGTTCGGATGCTTTGGAGAAGGTTAAGGTGATTCAGGATAGACTCTGTACAGCCAGTCCAGACAGAAGAGTTACGCGGACTCGAAGGTTCGTGATGTTTCCTATATGGTTGGAGAGCGGGTTCTGCTTCGGGTTTTGCCTATGAAGGGCGTTATGAGATTTGGAAAAAAGGGAAAGTTGAGTCCGAGGTTTATTAACCCTTTGGAGATATTGAGGCGTGTTGGGGAGGTTGTTTATGAGCTTACCTTACCTCCCAAGTTAGCAGGAGTTCATCCGATATTTCATGTTTCGATGCTCTAAAGGTATCACGGTGATCCGTCGCACATGTTGGATTCCAGTTCAGTCCAGTGGACAAGGATCTATCCTATGTTGAGGAGCCAATGGCAATATTGGACAGGCAGGTTAGAAAGTTGAGGTCAAAGAACACTGCTTCAGTAAAGGTTCAATGGCGGGGTCAGCCGGTCAAGGAGGCAACCTGGGAAATCGAGCAGGATACGCGTAGCCGTTACCCTCATATTTTCACTACTTCAGGTATGTCTCTATGCTCGTTCAAGGACGAATGAATGTTTAAGTGTAGGAGGATGTGACGACCGGCTGTTCATCTTAAGAATCAATGCCCCGATCCCCTATTAACTGCTTTCCTCGTGTTTATTTCTGCTATTTTGCTCTGCCGGGATGTTCGGTTTTGAGTTTCGGAGAGTTTTGGAACACTTAGTCCCTAATTGAGAGCTTAAGTGTTGAAAAGTTAACCGTAGTTGGAATAGTGTGAAGACGGCCTCGGAATGGAAATCTGATGGTTCCGTTAGCTCTATTGGGTGATTTTGGGCTTAAGTGCGTGTTCAGATTGTCTTTTGGAGGTCCGTAGCTAATTTGGGCTTGAAATGCCTAAAGTCAAATTTTAAAGTTTCTGGCTAGATAGTGAGATTTTGATCTGAGGGTCGGAATATAATTCTGGAAGTTGGAGTAGCTCCGTAGTGCGCAAAGTGATGTGTGTGCAAA
The DNA here is from genome assembly GCA_026770625.1 of Nicotiana glauca. Lineage (NCBI taxonomy): Eukaryota > Viridiplantae > Streptophyta > Magnoliopsida > Solanales > Solanaceae > Nicotiana > Nicotiana glauca. The sequence continues at coordinate 20,112 of MU708982.1, read as the reverse complement.
ATTTAAGGTCATTCGGACGAGGTTTGACAGACTTTTTGATCAAAACCGTATTTTTAGAGTTTTGGAGTTCTTAGGCTTGAATTCGTGGATGATTCGTCGTTTCGATGTTGTTTTAGGTATTTTAAGGATTGGTACAAGTATGGACGGTGTTATTAGACTTCTTTTACTTTTGGTTGGGCTCCGGGGGTCTCGGGATGATTTCGGATAGTTGAAGGAAGGATTTGGAGTTTGGGGTTGTACCTAAAGCTATAACTGCTATCATAACTACATCTGCGGTTGAGAGGTTGCAGGTGGGACTCCCGCAGATGCGGAATCCAACTGCAAAAGTGGCAGATGAGGAAAGGGCCAGGAACCGCAGAAGCAACATAAGTATCGCACATGCATGACTGCAGATGTGAATTCTGGGTCGCAGGTGCGGCGGAGAGGTTTTAATTGAGAACCGCAAAAGCGGTTCCCCAACTGCAGAAGCAGTATCGCGGATGCGATTTTTGGACTGTAGATGCGGGATTGCTGTGCCAAACATATAAATAATCCTTCGCGAATTTGAGCAATTCTTTCACCATTTTCATCTGGGAAATGAGCTTTTAGAGAGATTTTTGAGAGGGAATTCAAGGGAACTTCAAGGATGTAAGATTCTTGGAACCTAAACTCATTATTGGAGTGATTTTATCATTATAAGCATGAAAAATTAAGGAAAATGAGTGGTAATTTGGGGGTTAGGGCTTGACAAATTAGAGACCTTTGAGTGATGATTTTAGGGACCATTTGAGGTTCGATTTTGATACTTTTGGTATGACTGAACTCATGAGAGTGTGAGAATTCTAGAAATATAAATTTTACCCGATTCCGAGATGTGGGTCCGAAGGCCATTTTGGTTATTTTACCTAATTTTGCATATTAGCTTAGAATTTCTTTATAGAATCAGTTATTTGAAGTATTATTTATATTATGCAATTGAATTGAATAGATTTGGGCCATTTGGAGCCGAGTACTAGTGGCAAGAGCGTAGTTTCGGATTGATTTGAGCTGGTTCGAGGTAAGTGTCTTGTCTAACCTTGTGTGGGGGACTTTTCCCCTTAGAATTTGGTATAATTGGTAATTGAGATGCCCTGTACGTGAGGTGGCGAGTGCGTACTTGTGCTAATGGTTGGAAATCCGATTTTTCATTTAGTAATTACTAGTATGATTTCTTCTTGTTTTTATTACATGCATTATTAAGCCCGTTGTTAGCTTAGAAAAACATGTCTAAGTGATTTAATTGCTTTATTTGCTCAAACTGCCTTACCTGAATACTGTGCAGTATGCTAGGATAGAATAACTTGTTTGCCGTAATATGAAATTTTCCATTTCTGAATATCTTCCTTTTGCTGCTGTGTATTTACATTGGGACTACGGATGTGGGATTCTAGTAGCTCCCCCTTGTCTGTTTATTTGGGACTACGGATTGGGATTCTGTTAGCTCCCCCTTGTCTGTTTATTTGGGACTACGGATGTGGGACTTCTATAGATCCCTCTGCATAGTTATATGGAACTACGGGACTGAACCGGGTAGATTCCCCCAATGTTGGGTGTTTATATTTGGGACTACAGATCGAAATTCTGGTAGATCCTCGTGCATTGATAGTTCGACTACGGGACGGGATCCCGGGAGATCCTTCGGATATATATGACAGACTATGGGACAGTATCCCGAGAGATCCACTGGATAGTTGTAATTGGGACTACAGGACGGTATCCTGGAAGGTGACCCGGTTGTTATCTCTGTGTTGAGATGTATTTCTTTCCCGTGATTTATTTTTGCTCTGTTCTAATTGTTGTTGTTCTTCAAATTATATATTATTTCTTACTGTTGCTCTTATTTATAATGTTTTATTCCACACTGTTAACCCTTATATTTTATTTAACCTCAGTAGGACCCTGGCCTTCCTCATCACTACCCGACCGAGGTTAGGCTTGGCACTTACTGAGTACCATTGTGGTGTACTCATGCCCTTCCTGTGCATGTTTTTCATGTGCAGATCGAGGTACTTTCACTCATTCTTATCATCCTTGAGGCGAAGCGCTTTTGTAGAGACTTCGAGGTATATCTGCCGCGTCCGTAGACTGAAGAGTCCCTTTCTATTCTTGTTTTTAAGTATTAGTCCTTCTGTATTTCTTTTATTTGTTAGACATTCTGGAGTTAGACACTGTTAGATATTCAAAGGTTTGTGGTTTCATGAGATTTTGGGTTTTGGGAAAGTGTGTTAGCTTTTTAAGAAGTTATATTGTGTATGTCGAACAACACTTTTAAACATTGTTTATTACTTTATTTCAGTTTTAAATTGTTTTATTTCCGCAAATTTGGTTTTTCTTCCGTAATTTAGGCTTACCTAGTCTTAGAGACTAGGTGTCGTCACGATGATTTACGGAGGACGAACCGGGGTCGTGACAGACAGGGCATTATAGCATCAAACTCATCCCAAAGGTCCCTGAGTTTAGAAAAATAGTCTGTAACTGTCATTGTGCCTTGAGTAAGTGAGTGATTTTCTTTATGCAAGTATTACACCCTAGTACCATTCACTTTATCAAACCTTTCTTTCAAATCCTCCCGCACCTCTTCAGCATTTGAGGTACACACTACATTGCTTAATAGTCCTGGTCTTATAGCATTCATGATCCAAGACAAAACTACAGTATTTACCTTCTCCCATTAATCATGTATCTCAGGTTCAAACCTAGACTTGGGGAATCTACTATCAACCAAACCTAGTTTGCTTTTACCTAACAGTCCAATTCTCATAGATCTGCTCCAAATAGCATAGTTCTTAGACCCAGTTAACTGAAGAGATTAATAAGGTGCTACCTGGAGTGTCAGTTGGTTGCAGGTATAGAGGATGGTTATGTTTAATTGGGAGCAACTGTCTCGTCAGAAGTTCTTGTGGTTAGTCCAACTGGTGTGGCACTTGTTTCCTCGCCAATTGCCATAGAGATTGTAGATAAGTTCAGAAATGTTGCAAAATTGCTCTGATTTGCAATAAATTAGTTCAAATTTCAGAACCCTAGTGTTGGACTCAGTGCTAGAGAGATGATTTAATGACAAAATTAAAGAGAATAGATGATATTCGGTGACCTGAGATTCAAGGCGTCGTCTCTGATACCATAATAACATCTATAGCTGGAAGCTTCAGCAGTGAGGATGTTTGAGAAAGAAGACTGGAGGAGTTTCAAAGAGGGAATTTGAGAGAGAAAATGAATATCTCCATTATCTTCTTCTAAGCTCCAACTGTATATGTACAAGGAGTATATATAGACAAATACCTACTCTTGAACTAGCCGACTACCTATAGTAATAATCTTCTAACTAACTCGCTAACTGTACAAATAATATTACTTAATGTACAAAATTCTACAGCCACAGCTTGTATTGTCTTACCACTCTTCTACAGATGTTAAGTAGTAAGATTTCTAAAGGTTAGAGTCAGTATAGGAGGCTAGAGATGCACAATAAAGTTGGGCTACATGTCTAACTTTAGGATGATCGCATACTTGTATAGAGCATTCAAATAAATAGAAAACTTATTTACCAAAAAAATATTGCCATAAAAATTTAAAATTACAATTTTAAATTTTTTTCTTTTTAGGGAAAATGCATAATTACCTCTCTAAACTATACCAAAATATCCAACTACACACTTTTCTTTACGAGATTCCTAGTAACCCCTAAACTATTTTTTACCTTAATTATTTGGACCTTTTATGCTGAGCTGGACTGGAACCCCAGTTAAAATACATGCTGTGTAGGCACGCGCATCATAAACCAATGCCCCCTCCCCCATTCCATTCCCCTTTTTATCTTTTTTTATCTCATCATTAAAACATAACACATAAGACTATCTGTGACCCAAAAATTTCCCCCACTCTTCACACTATCTGCACTCTTTGATCCTTAACTAAATAATCAAGACATAAAAAAAAATTCTTTGTTCTTTTGCAATTGGATACTAATAGATCGAAAATAAGTATAAAGCTCATATTTAATGGTTCGATTCAAGAAATGGGAGGTCAGATTGGACGGCTAAACAAGAATAATGTTCTAGGATTTTTCATGTATGGATTAAAGGCCAGATTGGAAGGCTAAGCTTTTTATTTGTCACAATCCAAGAGCAAAGGTTAGTTCTTTACTCCATTTAAGTACTTTTGTGTTGGTTTAAGGTTTTTAAATGTTTTTAGCCAATGCGATTTTGTGATTGGCGGATTAAATTTGAGGTTTGTTATCTGCATGTTAACCTCAGAGATTCGATTGTGCATGGGTTCAGTGAAAACTTTTGGTTTTTAGGAAATAAGTACTTTTCTAATACTAGTATCTACAGTTAACGAATTTTGCTGAATTTGGTTTTATCAATTTTTTTTCTTTGTTTGCACATAGGTATGAGTAGGTTTGCTTTAATCACTTTAAGATTATATCATGGTGGGGTCTTACAGTTTGGAAATGTGGAACCAAAATATGTTGATGGGCAATGAGTAAATATTTAGATGTTGATGTGGATACTCTATCCTATTTTGAGTTGAAGGATTACATTAAAGAATTAGGGTACAATTCAAGTTGTAAATTTAGTATTCATCCACCTAACTGTGGCATTTTAGGAGATATCGAAAATGACTGGGCTCTTTTAGTAATTGGTAAGTCTTTACAATATGGGGCTGTTTTGGAAGTATATGTGCACATGTCTGAGGAGCAATCTTGTTCCCCCTTTTAATAAAGGGGTTGCTTTTAATAGTTCTGCTCCTCCTCCAAACATTGTTGCTCCTTCAAACACTGGTGTTGCTCCTTCAATCATTGCTGCTGCTACTCCAAACACTTCTGTTCCTCAAAATACAGTTGCTCTTGCAGATTCAATTATTGATCCAGCATACACAACAACTGATCTTTTAGATCCAAAATCTTCTCCAACTGAAGATTACTCAAGTGAAGATGGATATGATGAATCAACTGAAGATAGTGCTGATTCTGAAGAAAGTGACTTCCTTAGGGGGAGGATTATGGCAGTGATGTACATGAGGAGTACATAGAGATTAAGAAGGAAAGTAGGTCATTTCAAAAGAGAAAGTTGTTGTTGATACTAAAGATGTACCATGTGGTGATGTTGGGCAAAATATTGGTTTTGATGATACTGAAATAGGTAAAAAGGGTGTAGAAGTCGGCTAGGTGATGATGAGACATATTATCCAAGTTCTGATGCTTGTAGCTTTGAAACTGATGAAGATAAATGTTGGAATAAAGATGGGGAAGACAACAAGGTAAAGATAACAAAAAGGAGATCCAAATCTACAAAGAGTGTGAAGTTTGATAAAATATGTAAAAAGGTTGTATGGCAGTTGGGTATGATCTTTGAGAGTGTTGATGACTTTAGATATGCAGTAACTAGGTATGCACTGCAAAAAAGAGTTCTGACTGAAAAGCATGTAAATGATCCAACTATAGTCAGGGTGAGGTGCACCAAGGATAACTGCAATTGGATTTTGTTTGCAAGATTGTACAGTGTAATAATTTGTTATATGGACTTATAATCTAGTTCATAAGTGTGAGAGGTCCTCCAGAAATTATTTGTGCAATTCTAAATTCTTGGCCAAGGTCTTCAAAGATAGAATAACTGAACAACCAAACATAAGAGTATTCAAGTTGCAAGAATTAATTAGGAAGAAATTCAAAGTTCATATTAGTAAGACCACAGCTAGGAGAGCAAGAGCTAAAGTACTGCAGCAAATAATGGGTGATCATGAAGTGGAGTTTGATAGAATTCTTGATTATAGGGATGATTTGTTAAGGACTAACCTTGGGAGCACTTGTGTTGTGAATCTTGGTGAACTAGATGAACTTAGCAGGCCAGTGTTCGTAAGTTTTTACATATGTTTTGAGCCACTAAAAAAGCATTCTTGTGGTGTAGAAAATGCATAGGCTTGGATGGTTGTTTCCTAAAGGGTGTAAGTATGGTCCAACTACTAGTTGATGTGGCTAAGGATGGTAATAACCAAATGCTTCCTATTGCTTAGGCTATAGTTGATTATGAGAAAAAAAGTATATGGTCATGGTTCTTAACTTGGCTGAATGAAGACTTGGGATTGGGTGATGGCACATGCTTCACTATGATCACTACTATGCGAAAGGTATATTTCAGCAACTGCAACTTTGTGTTTTATTAGCTTCACTTTCCTTCCTTAAAACTGACCTATGTTTCATTTTTTGTGTTTCATGTAACTATAATTTATAGGGATTGGATTCAGCAATTAAGGAATTCTTTCCAGCTTGTGAACAAAGGATGTGTGCTAGGCACATCTTATATAATTGGTCAAAGAAAAGGAGAGGATTTCAAAGGAGGAACTTATTTTGGAAGTATGCCAGAAACACTTATGAAGCTAAATTTTTAAAAAAATCTAAAAACACTATCAATTGTTGATAAGAACATAGTGGATGATCTACTATACTATGATAAGGAGTATTGGTGCAAGGTGTATTTTAACTGTGAAGCCAAGTGTGATGCAGGGGATAATAATATGTTAGAGAGTTTTAATGCCCGAATCTTAGCAGCAAGGCATAAGACTATTATTCGCATGCTTGAAGAGATTAGAATCAAGATGATGACAAGAATATGCAAGTTAAGGGCATTTGTAAACACATGGAGCAACAACATCTCTCCTATGGCCTTAAAGATATTAGAGGACAATATTGAAAAATCAATGACATGTAACATTGAGTTTAATAGACAAACGAGATATGAAGTAATGGATAATGGTAAATAACATATTGTGTGCCTTAGAAAGAAGGTTTGTAGTTGCAGATCTTGGATGCTAAAGGGGATACCATGTCCACATGCCATATGTGCAATGTATTATGACAATGTTGAACCAACTGACTTCATTGATAGTTTCTACAATAAAGAGACATACTTGTTAACCTATTCTAATTTCATTCAACCAGTGAGTAATATACCAATGTGGCATGAATCTGTCAACCCTTCTATTGCACCACCAGTTGTTAAAAGCATGCATGGCAGACTAAAAAGGGTTAGAAGGAAATAGGCAAATGAAACTAAGAAGTATGGTAAATTATCAAAAATTGGTCTAGTAATGACATGTAGGCTCTGTCAGAAGAAGGGTCACAATAAAAGAGGTGTCCAAAGAGTGATAGACTTGGTGCTAGTTCATCAACAGCCACTGCAAAACCAACAGTTTCAAGAAAGGGAAGAGGCAGACCAAAGGTAATGTTCTATTTTGTATCAATTTCTTTTAAATTTAGTTCACTATCTAACATATTTTTTTTCATAAATCAACTAATAATGAAGGTGAGCCTATTATAAAAATGGAAGAGGTAGACCAAGGAAAACAACTAATGGATTTGCTGCAAATGCACCTGATACTGCACCAACTGCATCTATTGGTGCTGAATTTTCGTCAACTTATTCACTTGGTAGTTGGTTTGCCTGTTCTGCTCCTAGTTTTGCAGCTCTTGATATAGCAACTACTACTTCTGCTACTACTAAAGGCAGGGGAAGAGGAAGAGGAAGGGGAGGAAGGTCCACAACACATCATTCACTTGAAAGTTAATTTTTATGTTCAACTCTAAATGCAGCTGATACTGTATCTACTGCACCAAGTTCATCTACTGCTACTAGAGGAAGGGGATGGGATATTGGAAGCTCAACACCATATAAAAGGCCAAGAATAATGAGAATGGGTGTGTTTCAGGCTTAGAATGGCTTCACAACTATTAATGTAAGTGAAGATGCAATCACTTCTGCTATTATCTTAATGTACCTTAAACTAATTAAACTAATTTTTGTATAGCCTGGACTGCCAAGTAGCAGAATAGTATCCACTAGATCATCAACAAAGATAACAAGATCAGTTGATGTTACTGGTGATATTGGTTTCAAACCCACAAGTGGAAAGGAAAGCAAGCAATTACAACAAGAAGACTTCAAGAAATTAGAGACAAATAAAGGAATGCTGGTTCATAGCCCCAAGAACCATGGAAATTATATTGTTGATAGGGCCCTTATTTTTAGCTATATCTAAATGATGTTTTTGTGGTTACGAAGCTGCTGGAATTTGTGTTGTTATTAATGTCTGGATATTGGCATGCTTGTTAAAAACTAATGTTTTGCTCCTAGAAATGATACTCAAAGTGTTATGTTGGAAACGCTTGTTTTGTTATTAGATTATTGGTATTCAAATGTACCATTGAAGTGATTTGTTGTAAATTATAGTAGTTTTCTTCATATGCAATTGGCTTGGATGTTCTGAAGTCGTGGGCAATGTTTCTAACCAGCTGCTGCCAAGAGGCTTCTTGTTTTTTTGCCAAAATTTGCTTAAACAACAATAGCAGCAGATTTGTCAACAAAAATTGATACCATGATATCAAAATAATGTTTCATTCTTATATCATACTAAAGTGATATTTCATTACAATACCAAAATAAAGTAGACAACCAAACCACATCTAACTTACCCTATCCGAGATTAATACCAAAATGATCTTCTATTACGACAATAACCAAAATGATCTTATATTACTACAATAACCAGCTACTATGGCAACTCCATTTGATTTTTCTTCAAGTTACCAACTTGGATCAAACTGCTAACAAACACAACAAATACATAAACCATAATACACCAAATGAATTTTCTACACAAGTTCCTTCTATTTTTTTCCTTCATACTCTTCTCTTTCGAATCAACATTCTGTTTTGAATCTTCAAGCTCATCCAAATGCAGCTTAAGACGATTGTAATTTTCTTTTAACTCTTTGATTTTGTTTACCAATCTTGGAAGAATAAACTTTGAGTTTTCGTTGTCTCTCCATTTGAAAAACTTGTAATTTGTGTCCTGAAATTTAAAGAATTCAATAAAAACCCAATTAACATTAATTTTCAAATTAATCGATAGGTTTAGAACATGAACACATACCTCACATTGAGGACAAGACCAAAATCGTCTTTCGGGATTCCGATCTGACCAAGTTTGCATTTGCAGCAAAATACCATGTTTGCATCGCACTTTGGCATTGAGCATTGGATCATCTTCATCCATGCATAATTTATTCAACTTGGTGTTTGCCGTTCCTAACCCTAAGATTTCATAGACCGAAATTGGGAAAGAAATTAAAAAATCTTAACACAAAAAAGAGTCAAACGGAGGAATTTATACAAAAAATTATGTTACCTCTTCAAACCAAAGAACATTGGAAGTCAAAACCTAGCTTCAAAAATCTTGAAAATTGCTGGTATAACGGGGAAAAAGAACGTTTTATGTTTAGAAGAAGGGGTCTTCCAAATTAGCTTTGAGAACGACACGTGTCCTTTTTATATAGGCTAAAGCCTTTTTATTTAATTTACTACACGCTTGGGGAAGGTGTCTCCACGTTCCAGTCTAACTTAGCACAAAAAGTCCAAATAATTGAGGTAAAAGAAGTTTGGGGGTAATAGAAGTCCTGTAAAGAAAACGTGTGTAGTTGGAACTTTGAGTATAGGTTAGGGGGGAAATTATGCATTTTTCCTTCTTTTTACTTGAACTTTATGCCCAATTAAATATGCAACATAAATGTATTTGTTTTGAGCAGGCATAAAATGGTTCTAGTCAAGATAGGACAAAATTTTCCAAATGCACATACCTTGAAAAGGAATTCTAGTTGGGTGTGTGATGTATACTGAACCCTATAAATCAATTCATAAAGTCACAACCTCAGAATTAAGTAACAATAAGAATAACAATTCTAATCGTGTCAGTAATAGTTATTAAAGCATTTAAATCATTGAGTTAGTAGTAGTATTTTTTATTAGTAAGAAATGTTAACAATAAAATATTTCTTCTATTTGTTTTCTCCGTAATGGCAATTTGTATGGTATGTAATGACAACATGTAGTTGTAGGTAGAGGCGGATACATCATTGTGGCATTGGATTCATATTTTTTATGTAAAGCATAAATTTTATGCATAAACAACAACAACCCACTATAATCTCACTTAATGGGGTCTGGGAAGGGTAGTGTGTACGCAGACTTTACCCCTACTCTAGGGTAGAGAAGCTGTTTCCAAATAGACCATCGGCATCCTTCTCTCCAAGAACTTCCACCTTGTTCTTGGGCGACTCCAACTCACAACTTCTTGGTTGAAAGTGGAGGTTGTTTACCATCAGAGCAACCTCTCTTATCTAATGCGTAAAAATATTCTTAAATCACAACAAATAGTAAGTTTGAATCAATAATATAAAAATACAATGAATTGTTAAAATTTTAAAATTAAATTTATAAAGTTTAAATTAAACCATGAATCCAGCTCTATCCATAGGTAGGAATAATGACAATAGTAAAACAAACTTGAGTTTGAGAATATTGTGACATATTTCTTGTTCACATTGATAACATTTAATGAACCATCTTGCACAGTTGTCACAACTCACAAACTGATAGACTAGATAGATCATGTGATAAATACATTGCCGTCTATATACTAAACTCTTTTGCTAGTAAATGTTTTCCTCATCCTATCATCTTTTTCCGAAATAAAGTATCATGATCTAATTGAAGGAAAAAAAAAAAGATAAGGCCATTATGGAGAGAGAAAATATTGCAGGACCAAAAAGAAACATACTTCTTTCGTTTCACTTCACTTGATCATATTTAAATGGACATAAAATTTAAAAAAGACATAAGACCATTCAAAAATTGGCATCTTAAATATGTATGGTATTCGTATGTGTATAAAGAGGTTCACAAGCATAGAATATGAATGAGAATAGAAGACAAGAAGAGAAAGTTAAAAGAGGGAGAGAATATTTGGTAGAAAGGCGTACCAAAAAGGCGACTTTTATTCGCAACTCTCTTTCCATTACAAACCACCTTTTCTCACCCTATAAATTGTGGTAAAATAATAAATGTTTTTTAGTTTTTAATTAAAAATTTCAAGTTCAAATACTATAAAGAGTAAAGTTATTTTTGGTTATGATCACTTTACCCCCACGGGGTGAAACTTATCGATACGAATTCAAATTAATCAAGCCCAAAATAAGTTGGGAAAAAACGTAAAATTGTCTGCTCGGCCGAAATTAATTATGTTTGTTAACAAAAAGTATATTAAAATATATACTTTTTGTATATAATACAAATAGATACAAAGAACATATATTTTATTGCTGTTACTTTTATATTCTGCTAAAAATATATATTTCTCAAATAAGTATCGAATACTTATATTATGTTTGGCCAAGCTTTTTTTGGGGCCAAAAGTATTTTTTATGGCAAAAGCATTTTTGACCAAAATTGAGGTGCTCCCGAGGAGAAACAGAATCAGTGGAGAAGTAGATCTCTCCAAAAGCAATTTTCTGAGAAGCACTTTTGAGAAAAATATACTTAGAAGCAGTTTTCAAAAGCTTGGTCAAACACTAATTATTGCTCAAAAATAATTTTCAAATTAATTAACCAAACACAAATTACTTCTCACCAAAAATACTATTTTAAAAAATACTTTTGAGAAAAATATTTCTCAAAATAAGCTAATTTTAGAAGCTTGACCAAACGGACTATTAGCCCGAAACCAAAAAAAAAAAAAAGATAGGACCACCTTTCTCATTTATTATTCTTTTTATTTCTCTCTTTCTCCCTAACCTCCTATGAGAACCCCACCTTGCCTTACCCAATTTTCTCATCCATATATTCATTTCTTGCCTCTCTGTCTAATCCCTTTTCACAACTCACAAGTATTTATTGCAAAAAGTTACATCATCACTAAAGGTCCTACCTTTTGGTTTAGTTGCATTTACTTTCCATAAAAGTTCATGACATACTTTCTTGCCCTTCTTTCTCTTTATTATTCTCATGCATACCACATTCGAGAAATCTCCAACTTTTCTAAATTGAGTAGGCAGCTCGGTGCATAGGGTTTTTCTTGTTCACGTCAGATCCAAGGAAAATTCGTATTTCAAAGAATGTAATGTAAACACTTTAAGCTAATAAAAATATCAGTGGTTGATTTTACGACTCGAACTCATGACCTATAGGTTACACACAAAAAAATTACCGTTGCTCCAAGGCTTCAAATCGAGTGGTGGCGTTTATCTTAGATTTTGAAAAAATTAAGTTAATTTTTGAGTTTTTTTATAAAATATGTTCTTTAGTATTTGTTTGAGCTGTTAGCAAAAAGGGTTAAAACTTTCACAAGTTTTTAAAACACAATTTCTCAAAATCATTCAAATTTAAGTTTGGAATTACTATAAAGTAACGGCAAAACCAACTCCAAACAAACAATTTTTTGTCAAGGATCAAAAAATGAGTTTCATACTCAAATTCTGCTTAAACAAACACCATTAATTATTTTGGTCATATGATTATAAGTTTAAGACATGGCACAAATATTCACATTTCTATAAAAGTATTTGGACGACTTGTGGGATTACATTGGGTTTGTTATACTGAGTTACACATTCTTTATTGCTTTCTTTCTACTGTTTTTTGACCCAAGGATCTATGCGAAACAGTCTTTCTACCTTCACAAGGTAAGAATAAGATATGCGTATATATCATTCTCTCATTCCGCACTGATGGAATTAGGGGTGTCAATGGTTTGGTTCGGACGGTTATTTTATAAAATCTGTACCATACCAATTTTTCGGTTATTCTATTATGTATAACCAAAATTAAACTTTTCGAAACCGTCCCAATCATGTCGGTTTCACTTCGGTATCGGTACGGTTCGGTTAATTTTCGGTATTTTTGAAATATCATGTAAAATTTACCATTAGATGTAGATGCAATAACATATGTTCTTTTACAGGACTTACCAAAAGTTTCTAGATATTTTTACTGTTTAAAGGGTGATAAATTTAAAAAAACATGAAAGATGGCTAGAGTATAGATGCATCAACTATTCGACAACAATATAAAAGAAACCAAGTAAAAGCAAAGAAAATATAAATCACACGAGTGGAAAGATATTAACCAAGTCGGAACTCAAGAATAAAGTTTATATTAAATATTCAAAAAGATAAATCTAAATTGTATGAAAGGAAACATATCAATACATTGTAGTTTTCTACTTATAATTGCTAGAACACTTTGTGACTTGCTAATAAAGATACTTGAAATAACTTAGCTTAATTATAAGTAGCATAATAGATTTTATGAATTAGTATTTTGAGTTTAATTACTTGTTGGCTTGTAACAGTTTTAATAATTTCAGGACCCAATGAAAAATTTAATGCTTTATTCGTTTTAAATTTACTATATAAATATATTTTTCACATATAATATTTATTTGTACGGTTCAGTATTTTTTCGGTTTATTTTTATAAAATAAAAAACATACCCTAATTATCGGTACGGTTATAGATTTATATAAAAACCTACGATTTCTTTTAAAGAAATCTAAAAATCAATTTGATGCGTTACGGTTCGATCGATTTAGTCAATTTTTAAATATTCATTGACACCCCCAGATGAAATTACACTGAATTTAGTTGTTTGTTGATATAAAAGTACTTGGGACCACAAAGAAATTTCAATAGTTCAAAAAGAAAAAAGAAATCATGATTCATGCATAGACAATATGCAATATTTAACGGATAATAAGATTCATTGTGGGTTCTACTTGTATGTCCTTCTAAAAACCGTCCTAGTAATTAAATAGTGTCAAAATTTCTTCAATTAGAAAAATAATACTCCATCCGTTTCAATTTATGTGAACTTATTTCCTTTTTGGTTCGTGCAAAAAAAAATTAACCCTTTTCCTTATTTGGAAATAATTTATCTTTATGCAATAATTTATAGCCACACAAAATATATGTGCTTTATTTTACACTATAAGTTCAAAAGTCTTCTCTCTTTTTTTAAATTTGATGCTCAATCAAATGGGTTCACATAAATTGAAACCGTACTATGAAATATAAAAAAGGAGAAAAAGAGGTATTCTGTACTACTCCTAACTTGTGTCCAATATTTGCCTTTTACTTCAAATTCAAACTATGCCACAACATCACTTTTCATCCATTAATGAAGTGACCTAAAACCTACTCCATCACAAAAATATAGTAACAATAATAATAATAATAAATTAAAAAACGTACTATCACACAAAAATAAATAAATCTTGAGTTCCCCTATCCCATTCCTTTCTCCTTCTTTTCCTCCACAAATGATCAACTTCACTACCATCACCACCGCTGGCGCCGCCGTCAAACGCCGCAAAACCCACCACCCCCACGACGACGACGATCATCATCAGTCCTTGATCCCTGGACTTCCCGATCATATAGCTCAAATTTGTTTAAATCTTGTTCACCCTTCTACACTTTTTTCCGTTCGCCATTCTTGGCGTAAGCTTATTTATTCTCCTTCTTTTCCACCATATTTATCTATATATGCATTATTATTACCTTCACATAAATCTATAGATGAAACATCAAACTCAGCAAATTTTACAAACTCTATAGAATTTGCTTCTTTTGATCCAATTTCATCAAAATGGCATCTTCTTCCACCACCACCGGACCCACCACTTAGACTCCTTGTTAAGCATCCTTCGTTTATTTCGAGAAATCTTCCGGTTCAATCGGTAAGTGTTGCGGGCAATTTAGTTCTCATTGCTGCATCAGCGGATCATTTCTTGCCGGCCATTTCTCGCCCACTTATTTTCAATCCGCTAAAGAAACAATGGAGCTATGGTCCTCCACTCGCCACGCCACGTCGTTGGTGCGCTGCTGGTGCATTAAATGACGTGGTGTATGTGGCGAGTGGAGTTGGGTCCCACTACAACCCCGAGGTAGCTCGATCAGTTGTAAGGTGGGACCTTAATGAAAGTAATAGAAATGGATTCCACTACTGTACATGTAAAAGTGACATGTACTGTAACAGAAAGGTGGGGAAAAAAGAGTGGAAATGGGAGGAAATGAGTGGGTTAAAAGATGGGAAATTTAGTAGGGAAGCAATTGATGCTATTGGGTGGAGAGGAAAATTGTGTATGGTTAATGTGAAAGGTGATGCTGCTAAAGAAGGAATAATTTATAATGTGAAAAGTGACACGTGGCAGGAGATGCCCGAGGGTATGCTAATGGGGTGGAGGGGTCCGGCAGCGGCGATGGCGGAGGAGACAATATATATGGTGGATGAATCTAAGGGAGCCTTGAGGAAATATGATGAAGAGAAGGATATTTGGGTGGAGATAGTTGAAAATGAGAGGCTTAAGGGTGCGGAATATGTAGCGGCGGCAGGTGGTAGAGTGTGCGTGGTTGGCGGTGGAGGTGATGGGATAACGGTGGTGGATGTGGTGGTGGAGCCGCCGAGGGTGGTGGTGGTGGAAAGTCCGTTAGGGTTTCAAGTTTTGAATATACATGTTTTACCTAGGATGAGTCATCTGGCTGAATATTCTGAGTCAATAGCAAGGTGAATATTGAGTATAGTTTTTTTTTCTTTGATTATTTTTTTCGAATTTTTTACATTTCTTAGCTTCTTCAATATATGAAAAGATATATACCGTTTTAAAATATGTGCAATGTATAAAGTCGTAGTATTTGATTTGCGTAATATATAAATATAGGGAAATTCTCATCATGTGAACTGTGAGCAGTAGCGAAATCAGAAATTTTTTCAATGACGTTCAAACTTGAAAGATGTAAAAATAAATTACGACTAATGATATTTAATATACGTTATATACGTTTAAAAGTTAATATTTAACTTATGTAGGTAATGTAATTTTCTCCTTGACAACCCTTAGATGGTGTAGCTTCGGCCCCTGACCGTGAGGCTTAACAAGATTTTATATATGTACAAGAGATGAATCTCAATACTTTTCTTCTTTTGTTTTTGAATTTCTTATTAGTTCAGTATTGTACTGCAATCCTGATTAATTCGAAATCATGTCACTTGAGATTTAGGAAGTGAACATGAGCTTTCGAATAAAGGTTGAAGGATCTTATCCATCCCGTCATAGACTCTATGATGATAATCTGAATGTTGTAATTGATTCTCAAGAAGTGAACACAAGCTTTCGAATAAAGGTTGAAGGATCTTATCCATCCCGTCACAGACTCTATGATGATAATCTGAATGTTGTAATTGATCTTCAAATACATCAATAATTATTGATCCTAATAGGATTGATTTCATAGTATTTAGCAATTATGGAACAAGACTAGCGCCTGTCCCAAGTCTTGGGACTTTTAAGTCACAAACTTTTTAAACTTTTCCTAATACATATTCTCAAATCCAAGATAAATTAATGAGAGAACACTGTGAATTGATCTATTCCTTAAAGTAAGGATTGATTGCCAAATAAGTAAAAAACGGCATGCATAGAGTTGTAGCTACCCCAAGTTTTATAGGGTGCTATTGACATTACCACAAATTTGTGGGGTTAAATAACATTAGATCAAATGTTATAACCAAAAAAACTATTTGATCTGTTCCATTTTATGTGACACGTCTTTTCTTTAGTTTGTTTAAAAAAGAATGAAACTGTCTCTGTGTCCTCCAAGGTAGAAGTAACGTTTCGTACATCTCACTCTCTTCAAATCCTACTTATGGAAATTTACTGGATTTATTGTTGTTATTGTATTTTATAGGGAAAGACGTGCATGAAACTGTTAACACACTCATTTAAGAAGATATTAATTTTGTATTTTACACATATTAACACATAAAAACTCTTTCTAATTTCTTAAATTTTATAGTTGACAGATACCTTCACCCAGAATAGTTTGGAACACATATTTTCAAACTTACTAGTCTTTTCTTAGGAGTACTTACTAATAAATGAGGAATTGGTATATTTCACGGACAAGGAAGCATATACGGAGGTGCTAACTAACTGTCTCTTTATACTTTTATCAGTACCTTTAACTTTTTAGAATTAATTCAAAAGTCAATGCCACAAGATAAACGAATCCGGAACCTAAATAGGTTCTTTTGGAACTCAAACAACGTTTTTAAGTTTAAAAAAAAAAAAAAACAATTCTATATACAACACCAGAAAAACTGGTGTTGTACATTAACACCGTTAATATACAACGCCAGTTTTTCTGGCGTTGAATCTCACAAACTGATTCAACGCCAGAAAAACTAGCGTTGTATCCTTTAAATAAATCCCCACCTTCTCATTCACTCGTCTCCTTCATCTTCTTACCCCATTTTTCTACTCTAAATTATGTCCATTAAGTTAAAAAAAAAAAAAATTGAGTCTCCCCGACACCTAAAAGTTGAAGCACGTAGGTCCCACACTCGAGGAAAGCTTCTTGTTATTGTTGATTTACGGTTTTGGAGTCAAAACTTTTATCTATTCGGTTTCAGAAAAATCTAAATCGAGGTATTTCGATTTATTTTAAGTTGAAACTTTTATAATAATGCATATTATTATTTTATATATACGCTTTCATGTTGTTTTGTGTAGTAAATAAAAATATAAGTTTGTTTGTTTAGACCTTTTTAGCGTAGTAAAATGTAGACCCTTTTAGCCTAGTAAAATTTAGAGCCTTGTAGCGTAGTAATGTGTAGTATTTTAGCTTAGAATTTTGATCCTCAAAATATGGAGCCCAGAACTTTTATATATATATATATATATATATATATATATATATATATATATATA
>MU708977.1:303636-366442 GCA_026770625.1 Nicotiana glauca | reverse complement strand
ATGAGAAGTAAATAAATATCAACCAACCTTTATATATATATTCAATGTTAAACACCCATTAACATAACATCCATTTAGGGTCCACAACCTTAGTATTTAGAGTTAGCTACTCATACTAAAATACAAAAGCAAGAGAATAATAAATGCCATAAAGCTTATAAAGTAAAGATTCTTGACAATAAAACTTCCAAAAGTGAAGAATATTGAAGTCTTGGAATGTAGCTCAAAAACTAGACAAGGTGAGCCCACAAAAACCTAATAAATCTATTTATAGTGTACTAAAAATTGGGACAGAAAAACGGACAAAAACACCCTTTCAGTTCAGATATGCGATCGCATTCCTGTCGCAGATAGAACATGCGGTTCGCATTTTGGAAATCTTCATCGCAGATTGAAACCCTTAGTTCCAAGCCTTCACTGCATTCTTGTTATGCTATCCGCATTGTAGAAATGCGATCGCATTTTCTGTAGCACTTTCTTCATTCAGCAGCCTTCATGGTTGGTTTGCGGTCTACTTTGCGGCTCGCAGACAAGTTCTGCGGTCGCAGAATGGACCGCATTCTTGACATTGAATTTTTCTCAGTAGTCTGTTTTGATCTGCAATCTCGGTGTCAATTATGCGGTCCGCATTGTCATTTTGCGACCGCATTTCTTCCTTTGCAATGCTTCTTTGCTCTTTTCTTGTCTTTTTGTTGCTTTTTTCTTTCATTTCCATGCTCTTGGGTCCTAAAACCTCATGTACTGCAAAAACACTAAAATTACATAAGTAAATGAGATAATTGCATCTACAATAAGCTAAAATCTAAGCAGTTAGTATTGAAATGTGCCGAAATTCTCCGGCACATCAACACCCCCAACTTAAACTCTTGCTTGTCCTCAAGCAACCAAGACAACACTAACCTATTCTAGACTCTATCTACAGAACATGAACCAAAAATGACCATGAGTGGTGTTTGTTGCTAGTACTTCAAGCATGTGACTTCTATTGTTTTACCCTTCCTGAACCAATTAATATATACAAGGAAAACTAATCAATTTGTGAACTTTGAGCCTCCGACAATGTGACAAAGTGCTACCCTCAGCTGAGTGCAATTGCATTCGACTCAAAAGCTCAACTTTTATTCAACCTTACAATTCATGTGCCCTCACCAAAAAGAAAGTCCCAAAATCACAATATGTACAATGTCAACAAAACAAATGGGACGAATTCACAAAGACACTCACTCTCAGAAAAGAGTTTCAAGTGTTTCAACATACCATACCATAGTCTTGCCCTTATTTTAATTCATCGCTTTATTCTAAGAATGCTCAGTTGAAGATCCCATAAGGACTTTTTAGGCTTGTAATGTAGGTTTAGAGAGGGGCCGGATAAGCATTTGGATAAACGTGACTTCAACCTCCTTGAACACTACTCACATTTTTCATTCTTTTTGCACTTTGTTCTTCCTCAACCCACATAACCTCATTGGCATCTAGTTTCCAATATAGAACCACCTTAAATACCTCTCTATTTTTCTTCAAGGCTCCATACTTTATATACATACAAATATTTCTCTCTCTTTTTTTTTATATACATATTTTTATTTTGGAGCTTGAATAATTTAATACAAACATTTTGAGGTATACGATCCTACACTCAATGTACAACCTTACCACTTTCCACTTTGACACCACACCCCCAACTTAGGCTTTTAGCCTCATTCTCAATGTTCAAGGAGGGACGGGTTCAAAAGAAGGAATTATTTTACAAAAGGGGAAACGTTTGTAATGAGTTGGCCAAAGAAAAAGCTAAAGGCTCAAATAGGGTGACTAGGGATGTTATCTGTACAATTTGGCGACTTGAAAGGCTAACTGGTTTTCTGAAAATCACAAAGACTGCCTAAGGTCATTTCTCTAACCAAGTATAATTATTATAAGCGTCGAAAAATCAACCGGGCAAGTTCTAGATGGTAGAAGCAAACACAAGAATTATTTACACAAAGAACTCACACACATATGGCTCACAAATTGTTTGGCTCACATATTTTGAAGCCATCGAGTCAACACTTGGCAACTCAAAGCTTTCATCAAATATACACGTATGACTCTGGGTAGACAGAGAGTCACAGAGCGAGCCTCACATTCATATATAAACGGTATCATATTTAAATACTAATATAAGCATAATACTAACTACACAACATAACTTATGTACGGACATCATGCTAACATATACATGGCACAAAATACACACGAGTACATAAGTTGCTTCTAACACAAAGGAATACATATGTACAACAGTTTCTAATGTCACAAAAGTATCACAAGGCTACCACTCCCAACTGAATATCATGCATTGCCCCGATGCATAAAAAGAAAAACATAGAGTGTAAAGGGCTCCCTGGGGCGCACTAAGCGCTATGGGAGTCAGTAGCATGCTCTATGCTGGGAGGGTCACTCTCCAATGCTGGAACTGGGACTGAGAGCTCACATCCTGAGGAGGAATCACAATTGCAAGAGGGATCTTTGGTTGGTCCATAACTGGAGCTGGGATCTGTGAGCTGCTAGCCTCGCCCAATGATGGCTGAGTGGCAGATGGATCTACAGGGGCAGCCAAATCTGCTAGCGATTGTTCAATTGCTATCTTGAGTTGAGCTCGATCCACCTCCTCAACAGTCAGAGTGATAATTTGCTTGCCCTTCTCCTGAGGGCCATCATCGTTTGAAGATCCAGAACTCTTATCTTACTCACCTTCATCTGACTCCTCATCCTTAGACTCAGTCGATCGTCCGGAAGCCTCCTCATCAGGAATGTCAATGTGTATAGGAGGGGCTAGAGGCTTGGGAGTCCCGGCTGTAGGAGGAGCAGTGTCATTCATAAGTGTAGAGAAATCAAGGCCCAAGTTCGGAGGTGATGTGTCTGTAACCTGATCACCATTTGTGGGGAAGAGGGATGATAGATCGAACTCTAAGTTCTGCATCTTGTGGAGCTCAGTCTTCATAGAAGCAATATCCTCCTTGAGGCTAGGAAACCCACTAACTTCACCCCGCTCGATCTTCTCAACCCGTAACTCAAGTTGCTGCAAGCGATTCTCATACACTAATTGTTGTATTTGAATAGCGGCCACTGATGTTTGCATTGGAGTCAGAGCTTGTTTGATGAGGTTGGGAAAAGTCTTCAAGAGCTGGTCTACTTTGGCATTGGCATGCTAAGACAGGAGACCAAGCTTTGAGATGGCTGGAATGTCAACAGAAGGCTGAACAGTGGTAGACTGCAAGGCAGGCTCGGACATAGAAGTGGATGCCACTGTAAGATGAGGAGTCAACGGAGTTTGGGAATCGGAAGGCTCTACAGTAAGGGGATCTTGAATCTGAACCTGTGGTGGGACAGCAGCATCAGTAATACGAGTGATATCAATGTCCCTTGTCTCCTTCCCGGTTTTTTCATAGTGTGGCATGAGGGGAACTTTCACAACTTTACAGAGAGCTGTGATCAGGCAAGGGAAAGGAAGTGAAGTGGCCTGCTTCTTTGCTCGGATCCCTATTTCTTGGAAAATCAGATCTCCAACATCTATCTTGATACCCATCATGATACAAGCAATGAGAAGAGCCTTCTCAATGGCTATTTCAGTCTCATTCTGGGTTGGCATCAATCGAGATGTCACAAAACTGAGCCAGTAGCGACCCTCTCTCGTGAGATCTTCCTTGTATATCTTGTGTCGAAGGTGTATCCCAGCAGGGGTCCCCTTCGCTATCACCAAAGCAATCCACCCACGCTCATTCTCCCTATTTGCAAATTTAACCTTGTACTCAGCAGTGCTTTCATCCCAGCCAGGAAAATACAATTCATTTATAGCTTCATTATCGCAAAGCACAGTCTTTTCCCAAAAAGGACAGTCTCAGCAAAGATTTTGTTGCGTTTATGGTGTGTTGTCCTAGAGGCTCCATATGATGTATAGAACTCTCGCACAAGTGTTTCATTGTACTCAGTTGGTGGCTCAGTGAAGCATTCCCATCTCCGTGTTTTTATGTTCTCCAGGATGTGGGGGTCCTGGTCTTTCAGCCCATTCAGGCTCAATTGTTTTTCGGCCAGGATTTTGTGTTTGGTGAGCCCTTCTCTGTATAGTTTCCTGGACCCCTCAACCCCAAACCGGAGGTGGAAGTCTTCTCCACGTTTACTTCTTTCTTCATCCTCTAATTGACTGAGGGCCTAACCTCCTCCTCATCAGACTGGGAGGGGTTTGGCACATTTTCCTCCATCCGTAAATGCTTTGTCTGTAATGCTTGACGACTTGTGGAAGCCCGTTTTGATGCAGAAGATGTGTGCTTATTTGGAGCCATATCTTCACAAAGGTGAAGTATGAGTGACATCATTAGCAATACTGAGAAAAAAACAAACGAATTTAAAGAAAAGCTCGAAATGCGACCTGATTTGCGGTCGCAAAACCATAATGCGGACCGCAGAATCGTCGCAGATCTGTTAGTTTCAAAGGGGTCTCAGTCTACGGTGGGTTATGCAATCGTATAACCACTATGCGGACCACATAACCATCGCAGAATGGACTAGCCAAAAACATACATCACAAAATGCGATCGCAAACCCCACCGCAAAGTGGAGAATGCGATCGCAAAATAACCGCAAAATACATGGCTCAAAACTGGGTGTTCTGTGTAACTCTGTGGTAGCTTTTCGGTCCGCATATCAATTATGCAATTGAAAAGTCACCGCATTCCACCATCTTCATCATATTAACTAGGGTTCAGTTTTGCGGCCAAAATGCGGACCGCATTTCGACTTTGCGGGCCGCAAATGCCTTCGTCTTCAAGATTCAAACAACTATCTCAACAATGGTGGTCCTATTTCCTTCTAACCATTACCCCAAATAGTCTCCAACCCAGAATTGACTAAACTACGGAGAAACAACTGCACACAGCAACACATAAACACATATTTGCAGAACGGGATGAATGAGAATCAACAAGCACACAATATGAATCGTAAACAAGAAGAGTGGGGAACGGGTACATACTAGCGAGGCTTAATGTGCACACTACAGGGATGAGTTTGAACATTTGAAGCTTGAACGATTCAATTTCCTATGCTGTTCGTATCCCCCCCCCTCCTTTTTGTTTTCTCTTTTCTTTTTGTTTTCTTTATTCTTTTTACTATTCTTTTTATTTTTGTTTTGTTTTGAGTGAGTTAGAGACGAGATAATGTGTCCACATACCTTGTCAATTCTGTGGTAGGTAGGGCACTGGATAACACACAATGCGATCATATATGTGTTATGCGGTGGGTTCAAGTAAAATGATGAAGAGTCAGAAATGCGGTGCACAATGCGTTCGCATAAGTGAAATGCGGTCCGCATAGTGCACAACCACATCGCATTCTGACACCAAATTTTTGGCCAAACCCACTGCTTGGGTCTGCGATCAATATGCGGTCCGCATGGTTAAAATGCGATCGCATCTTTGCAGCAGACTTCACATAGCAATTTTTCTTACCTTGCTCATGCATTCCCACCATGTGTTGTGATCTTTTGAACCCCCTGCACTCTAACACACACTTTAAATTGCTCAAGTAAATCTATCTATCAAAAATTAAATATTCAAAGAAGAAAAGAGTGTTACCACACATGGGTTGCCTCCCATGAAGCGCTTGATTTAACGTCGCGGCACGACGAAGTTGATGTCCCTTGGATTCACTCAGTAGTCGGATACGGACCATCTTTTAGAGCCAGCTGCTCCACCAAATGTTTTTATCCATCTGTGCCCGGGTAATGCTTGATGCATTGGCCATTCACTTTGAATGTCCGGGACCCATCTTCCGATGCCAGTTCCACAGCTCCATAAGGAGAGACACTTACCACTTTGAACGGACCGGACCATTTGGATTTAAGCTTGCCCGGAAACAATTTGAGCCTGGATTTAAAGAGCAAAACCACGTCACCCGACTTGAACTTCCTTTTCAAGATCTTCTTTTCATGGACGAACTTCATCCTTTCCTTGTACACGGCTGAACTTTCAAATGCATGGCAACAGAATTCCTCTATTTTATTGAGTTGCAACCTCAAATTTGCAGCTTCACCCCAATCCAAATTCAACCTTTTTAGAGCCCACATGGCTTAGTGTTCCAATTCTATAAGTAGATGACAAGATTTACCGAAAACCAACCGATAAGGAGAAGTATAGATAGGAGTTTTGTATGCCGTACGATATGCCCACAAGGCGTCATCTAGCTTCCTTGACCAGTCGGTCCTATTTGGGTTAACAATTTTTGCTAGAATGCTCTTGATCTCCCGGTTGGAAACCTCAACTTGACCACTTGATTGTGGATGATAAGGTGTGGCCACCTTGTGTTTGATTCCATACTTCTCAAGTAGCCCCGAGAAAGCCTTGTTGCAAAAGTGAGATCCACCGTCACTAAGAATGGCTCTAGGAGTGCCAAACCGAGTGAATATGTTTTTTTTCAAGAAGGCGGTCACACTCCTCGCCTCATTGTTTGGTAAGGCAACTGCTTCAACCCATTTGGAGACATAATCAACAGTGACCAAGATATACTTCATGCAGCAAGAGCTCACAAATGGACCCATAAAGTCAATTCCCCACACATCGAAGATTTCTATCTCCATCACAAAGTTCATAGGCATTTCATGCCTCTTAGAGATTGATCATTGCCTTTGACATTGGTCACAAGCCTTGACCATTTGATTTGCATCATGATAGATTGTCGGCCAATAGTAACCACATTCAAGTACCTTGGCCGCCGTTCGATTTCCCCCATGATGACCCCCAACCGGTGAGTCATGGCATGCTTTTAGAATACGCAAAACTTCTTCTTCTGGAATGCATCTTCGGATAATGTTGTCGGCACACACACGGAACAAGTATGGCTCTTCCCAATAATATTGCCGACAATCTCTCAAGAACTTCGTCTTTTGATAGGATTCCAAACTCTCCGGAATAAGATCACTCACCCAATAGTTAGAGATATTGGCATACCAAGGAGAAAAATTGCTAGATAATGCCAAGATGTGTTCATCCGGGAATGCATCATTGATCTCAAGACTTCCCTTTGGTCTCCCTGCTTCCTCAAGCCTTGATAAGTGATCTGCCACTTGATTTTGAGGTCCCTTGTGATCCTTGACCTCGAAGTCAAACTCTTGCAACAATAAAACCCATCGAATCAACCGTGGCTTTGCATCCTTATTTGCCATAAGGTAGCGAAGAGCATCATGATCTGTGTACACTATTATCTTGGATCCCAACAAATAAGCTCGGAACTTCTCAAAGGCATAAACAATGGCAAGAAGTTCTTGATCAGTCACCGTGTAATTCAATTGTGCCCCATTGAGTGTTTTGCTTGCATAATAGACCGGGTGAAGAACCTTGTTCTGACGTTGGCCAAGCATTGCTCCAATAGCTACACCACTAGCGTCACACATGAGCTCGAAAGGAAGAGACCAATCGGGCATGACAATAATAGGTGTCGTGGTGAGCCTTTGATTCAATTCCTCAAAAGCTTTGAGGCATTTCTCATCAAACAAAAATTTGGCATCTTTCTCAAGGAGCTTGCATATAGGATTTGCAATTTTGTAAAAATCCTTGATGAACCGCATATAAAAGCCGGCATGCCCTAAGAAACTTCGAACACCTTTGACAGAAGTAGGTAGAGGAAGCTTGGAAATAATCTCGATCTTAGCCCGGTCAACCTCAATGCCATGTTTTGAAATTTTATGCCCCAGTACGATGCCTTCATCCACCATGAAATGGCATTTCTCCCAATTTAGCACAAGGTTGGTTTCCTCACATCTCTTTAGAACTTGTCTAAGATTGTTAAGACAATTCTCAAAAGAGTCACATACTACCGAGAAGTCATCAATGAAGACCTCTAGAAAATCCTCCACCATGTCGGTGAAAATGTAGCTTTGAAAAATAGCCGGAGCATTGCACAAACCAAATGGCATCAGACTAAAGGCAAAAGTTCCATAAGGGCAAGTGAATGTCGTTTTCTCTTGATCTTCCAATGCGATGTTGATTTGGTTGTAGCCGGAATATCTGTCAAGGAAACAATAGAATGACCTTCCCGCTAGCCGATCAAGCATTTGATCAATAAAAGGCATAGGGAAATGGTCTTTGCATGTGGCACGGTTGAGCTTCCGATAATCCATACACACCCTCTAATCGGTCACCGTTCTTGTTGGGATGAGCTCATTTTTCTCATTTCCAATTACGGTCATGCCTCCCTTTTTCGGTACACATTGCACTGGGCTCACCCAAGAACTATCGGCAATAGGGTAGACAACCTTGGCGTCCAACCACTTGATGATTTATTTCTTTACCACCTCTTGCATTGACGGGTTCAACTGTCATTGATGTTCCACAATTGGCTTCGTGTCACTCTCCAATTCAATATTATGTTCACAAATTCCCGCGGGAATCCCTCGGATGTCCGAAATTTTCCATCCAATGGCTTGCCTATGCTCCTTCAAGACTTCCAACAATCGTTCCACCTGCACATCATTTAACAAAGACAAAACGATTACGGGTAAAGTATCATTAGAGCCAAGACATTTATACCTTAGGTGTGGAGGAAGTGGCTTGAGCTCTAGTTGTGGTGGCTCAATAATTGATGGCTTTGCGGGAGGTGTGGCCCTATTCTCCAAGTCAAGAGATAGCTTTGCCGGAGTATAAGTGTAGGAACCAAGACCCTCCAATGCATTTACCGACTCCATGTACCCATCCATGTCTCCACTGCCAAAGTTAACCAAAATAGCTGTCAGTGCTTCACCAAGGCATTGTTCTTCCATTTTCATTTAGATGGCACCTTCGACCTCATCAACAACATCTATCACTGAAATGCTCTCATACTCATGTGGTAGTTTCATACCTTTGCTCGCTTGAAATATGATTTCTTCATCATTCACCCGAAATTGAATTTCGTTCCGCTCCGAATACATGAGTGCTCTTCCCGTGGCTAGGAATGGTCTCCCCAGAATTATAGGTATTTCTTTATCAACCGCACAATCAAGAATTACAAAATCAGTGGGCAAATGGAACTTCCCCACTTTTACAAGTACATCGTCAACAATTCCCACTGGGCGTTTGATTGACCGATCGGCCATTTGCAATCTCATACTAGTGGGCCTTGGCATACCTAACCCTGCTTTCTTCTAGATGGTAAGAGGCATTAAGTTGATGCTAGCCCCATTATCACTTAAGGCTCTTGCAAAATCACGGGCCCCGATGGTACAAGGAATGGTGAAAGCTCCCGGGTCTTCTTTCTTTTAGACTTTGGTTCTGGCAATAATAGAGCTAACCCGTTGAGTAATGTTTACTACCTCATTCTTTGTGGTCTTCTTTTTTGTGATCAAATCCTTTAAATATTTAGCAAACCCAGTCATCTCTTGAAAAGCTTCCACAAATGGGATATTCACCGTTAATTGCTTGAGAATATCGTAAAATTTTTCAAGTTTGCTATCATCAATCTTTCTCGCGAGTCTTTGGGGAAATGGGGGAGGAGGTCTAGGAATAGGTGGAAGAGCTTTTGGTGTCTCTTTCACTTTTTCTTTCACCTCTTCCCGATTCTCTTTTTGCACTTTCAACTCCTCCGGGTTCTTTTCAACCTCGACAACACTTGGCTCATCAACCTCAACCCTTTGTTCGGACTCTTCTGCATCAACCGTTTGTTCACCCTCTCCGTGTAGCACTTTCCCACTCCTAGTATTGATCGCCATGATGTGAGAAGTAGGGCCACTCCCACTACCCCTTGGATTTGCAACCGTGTCACTAGGGAGTGTTCCCTTTTGTTTTGGATTTTGCTCTTTGGAGAGGTCTCTCATTTGCATCTCCAATTTTTGGATGGAGGCGGTGTGATATCCAACAACCTCGATCATGTTCCTCATTGAAGTATCGGATTTTTCTTTATTTTGCAACACTCGCTCAAGCATAGCTTCCAACTTAGATTCACTAGAAGACCCTTGGTTCGAATATTGACCCTTTGGAGGAACATAGGGGTTTGAACTCCGGTTAGAAAATTTGTTGTTGTTGTTCCAATTCCCTTGGTTTGAGCCACCTTGGTCATGTCGCCATTTTTGGTTGCCTTGCCCTTGCGGGTTCGGCCTCCACTAATTTTGCTGCCCCTAACCCTGATAATGTTGTCTTTGATACCCTCCTTGAGGGTTGTTGATGTAGTTCGCTTCTTCAAACTCCTCATTGGAGAGGGGCTGCACATCTTCCACCATATTTACCTTCTTTGTTTGGCTTTCCGTGAACATTTTTGTCAACACATTTACATTTGTGGCAAGCCCTGCGATCAGTTGGTCTCTCTCTTGATTTTCCTTAATTAGGTTGGTCAAGGAAGGAGACCTATATGCAATCCTACCTGAGGTGTCCTCAGAATGCCACGCCTGATTGTGTTGTGCCATCTTGTCAAGGATTTGTGTCACCCTTGCGAATGATTTGTCCATGAAGGATCCGTCAGCTGCATTTTTGGCTATAGCTTGGTTCATAGGATCCAAACCCATATAGAATTTTTCCAATAGCAAAGAATCCGTGAAACCATGGTTTGGAGACATCACCAAATATAATTTGAAACGATCTCATGCCTCATGCAACTATTCTCCCTGTGTTTGCTTGAAGAAGAAGATTTTATCCCGCAGCTCAGACTTTTTACTTTGCGGGAACCACTTAGATAGGAATGCCCGGACAAGTTCGGGCCAAGAATGGATAGAGTTCGGTGGTAGATTCTGGAGCCATCTCCTTGCATCCCCAGCAAGAGAATACTTGAAACATCTCAACCTCAAGGCATCATCAGAGACATTGTTTTGCTTGTGCATTGCACATATACCCAAGAAGTTTCTAAGGTGTTGTGTTGGATTATCATCGGTGGAATTTCTGAAGAACCCCACTGCTTTGAGCATAAGGATTAAATCGTGTTCCACTTTGAACGTTGCAGCGCCAACAGAAGGAGGTACAATAGCATTTGTATCCTCAATGTACTCTTCGATGTCTGCAAAGGGATTCTCTCTGAGTTCTGTCGCTACGTCATCGCCAGAATCAAACATGTTTTCCTATCAACACCAAGCAAAGTGTGATGGAATAGAATATGACGTAAGTAAAGCACACACTAAATAGTAATTTCAAAATCGTATTCCCCGGCAACGACGCCAAAATTTGACACACTCAAATTACACTTTAATAAATCGTGTAAGGCGGTCGATGTCAAATATAATAACCTAACAAGGTTGGGGTCGAATCCCACAAGGAATAGGTGTGAAAAGGTTACTAGAATAGTGTGTTGCTCGACTAAAGTCATAATTCTATCCAGTTAACGATAACAAGAGTGTGAATTAATAGTCACAAGAGTATGAATTGAGTTTGTTTTGAAGTAACAACTAGTTGGAATATTGAGAGTGTACTTAATTGGATTAAAGAAACCAAGGTTGTGTCCCCTTTAATGAAGTGTAATGCTATCGGTGTTAATATGATATATTTCTAATGGAAGGTCCTTTTGATATGCAAATGATGTCTAAATGACTACCCAATATTTCCCAATAGTTGGGTAGTATTTCCTCCTTATAATTTTTCCAAATGTAAAAGAGTTGCAATTAAGAACAATCAATTTATGCCAAATAAAACCCACTTATTCCTAAGCGATTTCATTAAACAAGGTTTAAAGCCTTGAGTCTTTGATATTTACTTCTTCCAAATTCTAACCCACTTTCCCAAGCAAAGCAAGAATTTAATGGCATTCGTTAATGTTTGCAACCACCAACAATAAATGAAGAATGAGAAGTAAATAAATATCAACCAACCTTTATATATATATTCAATGTTAAACACCCATTAACATAACATCCATTTAGGGTCCACAACCTTAGTATTTAGAGTTAGCTACTCATACTAAAATACAAAAGCAAGAGAATAATAAATGCCATAAAGCTTATAAAGTAAAGATTCTTGACAATAAAACTTCCAAAAGTGAAGAATATTGAAGTCTTGGAATGTAGCTCAAAAACTAGACAAGGTGAGCCCACAAAAACCTAATAAATCCATTTATAGTGTACTGAAAATCGAGACAGAAAACGGACAAAAACACCCTTTCAGTTCAGATATGCGATCGTATTCCTGTCGCAGATAGAACATGCGGTTCGCATTTTGGAAATATTTATCGCAGATCGAAACCCTAAGTTCCAAGCCTTCACCGCATTCTTGTTATGCGATCCGCATTGTAGAAATGCGATCGCATTTTCCATAGCACTTTCTTCATTCAGCAGCCTTCATGGTTGGTTTGCGGTCTACTTTGCGGCTCGCAGACAGGTTCTGTGGTCGCAGAATGGACCGCATTCTTGACATTGAATTTTGCTCAGTAGTGTGTTGTGATCTGCGATCTCGTTGTCAATTATGGGTCTGCATTGTCATTTTGCGACCGCATTTCTTCCTTTGCGATGATTCTTTGCTCTTTTCTTGTCTTTTTGTAGCTTTTTGCTTCCATTTCCATGCTCTTGGGTCCTAAAACCTCATGTACTGCAAAAACACTAAAATTACATAAATAAAGGAGATAATTGCATCTACAATAAGCTAAAATCTAAGCAGTTAGTATTGAAATGTGCCAAAATTCTCCGGCACATCAATTATCAACTACCCAAAAGATACGTGAGTTCGATTTTATTTAATTATTGAGCATAATACATGCTTTATAGGCGTCCAATTGAGTACTTATCCCAAACTTTAAAATATAGACATGCTGAAAATAGATCCTAAAATACGTGGTTTCTAATGCAAATAACGATAATACACCTAAGAATAGGATATCTATATATGAGTTATGCATGCGGAGACACCATTGTTTAAAAAAAATAGTGATTTAGCATTATTTCTAATGAAGCGTGTAGTTAACATCGTTAAGATCTAACGTGCATCCCTAAATGAACATTGATGTGATGAGATGCATACATATATAGACCTAAGAAACATGATATCTAATGTAAACATGTCCTATGCAGGATCTCTATTGCGCACAGAGGTAAAGTAAATCCTAAGGCATGTTTTCTACCCAAAATTATACTAAGTTTGCATTATCCCCACCCTTTTCACTATCCAGCCCTGAAGTGTTTTACAAATAATTATTACAGACCAATATTGCCTATATTGAACAACTGAATAAAAGAGAAATCAAGAAGCTATACTATAGAAGGCCTAATAGTAGGCCCAAAGTACCATATCCACTTGCTATATGCCATGGCCTTCCAACCCAAGTGTGTCATAGTCTCTAAGGACCTCAGAAGATCTTGGACAGTGCTGACACCCAGGCAACATAGCCAAGGATGAGTAAGTGCAGTGTAGAAGGCCAGCCTCATGTGTCAGAGTTCAATGGGTACTCAGATGTCCATAAGGCAGTGCTCACTCGAAGAGGGCAGAACCTAGAGTCTAAGAGCAGTGGAGAGGTGCTTAGAGTTTAAAGAGAATTTAAGTTTGAAAAGAGTAATTGAGACAACAGCTTTGAAAAGATGATTTTAGAAAATGATGAAGGATTTTGGTAAAATAGTTTATCACAGAGAGAGGCAATACAACTGCAGCCAGCAGGTAAAGAACTCATGAAAGAGCAAACACAAATAGGGGTAAGAGATTGGGGACAGATAACTTTGATATCAGCATTTAGATTGAGTTATAGTTATCACATAGTAACCACATAGTTGTCACATAATGGCACAGATTAATAGGATCAGGATTACATAATACTTAAGTAGCAGGAGAGGCAGGTTTTAAGCACATAATGAGAGAAAGTAACAACAATCAGGTCAGGGTGAGAAATAGCAACCCATGAACACATAAGCATACTAGAGTCTCAGAATGAGCTGGAGGCATATCAGACACAAAGAAAGGGAGGGATAGTGGTGTATTAATGACATAATTACAAGGAACCATATGGAAAACAAGATACACATTCAAACTTAACAAAAGAGGAAGACATGATAAGGGTTAAGCTAGTTACATGGTATGCAGTGGAACCAAAAGATGAAACACATAAGGAATAGTAAGTAAGCAAAAAAACTGGAGCATATTGTGTGTAGATGCTATAAAGCTAAATCAGAAAAAGAAAAAAAAAGCATACCAGTTAGATAATAGAGAACAGCAAAGTGTTAGAGATAGCACAGCAGTAGCAGTATGCAGGACAAAGAGAGCAGCAATAGAATAGTAATATGCAGGATGAGAGCAGCAGTAGTATGCAAAAGCACAAGAGCAGTAGAGATTACTCAGTCTTGGGTGTGTTTGTGTGATCAGTGATCTCAATGTCAATCTCTGTGTGTGTGTGTATGTCAGTGTATTTGTTTGTGTGAATCTCAGTGAGTTTGTAAAGAGGGAAGACAGGTCTTTATATAGTTTTGAAAACAAGCAGTGCATAGGCAAAGAGTGCACAAGCATGGAAATAGCAATCAATTAGTGTCAATTAAGACAACTAGACTCCTTTAATTAAGGAGTCTAGTTCAAACGGTTAGTCAAGGCAGAATAAGGAAAAGAAATTAGTTCAGTAAGGGTAATTAGGGCAAAGAAACCACATAGTGCATAAACAAGGACAAATACATAGTGGGTAATTAAGGAAAGTTGAAATAACAGTATATTTATAAAGTAAAAATAGGGCATCAGTTTGAAAATCAACCAAGAGGATCCCGGATCCAATTGTAATCACAGGGAATCCAAAGTAATTTAGGAAAGCATCACATAAATATAGAAATAGTTCAAAAATTGGTACAGAATTACAGAAGGAATACACAAGATCATGTATTTAAGGAAAACATCACAAGCATGGGATTTTTACACAATAGGATCCGCACAAATCATCAAGTAAACAACCAGTAGGGTAAAGGTCGGAATTATCAAGCATTTAAATAGCAGTCACATGATTAACAGGAAGAGATATTCATAGAAATCAACAAGAAAAGGTCATAGTAGTGAATTAAACAGGAGTCACAGAGAACACAAGAGTGCACACAATTGAGTAACAAACGGATACACATAATAAAGATTAACCTAAAAAATTGGGGTTTCAGCATAACAATAAATGCTTAAACACAGTAGAGACATTTTAAAAATTAAAGGAAAATTGTTTTGAGAATAGGGTCGAGAACCCCTACTTCTTGAAATTATTAAAAACAGAATTTTTCGGAGAAAACCATAAAGAAACTTCATAGCACCGTAAATAGAGAATGGGTCTTAAAAGAAAACCCAAAATACAGAGGACTAGGGTTTTGTGGAACCCAAAAAATAGGGTAAACCTCATTAATGGCATATATTTAGCCGAAGAGACTGCAAACTTACTCAAACGGCCAGGGTTGGTCGAAAAATAGAAAGAGACCCATAGGAGGTGAGTGAACCGCTCCAGGTTCATCTGAAGAGCCTAGGATATCACAGAGTGGTTAAGAAGCAGGTAGATGACCAAGAGATAGTGAGGAGCCATAGGTTCCGGTGAGAAAACCTATCGGACAAGGTGAACAGACCCCGTCGGAGGGGAGAAGCCAAGGGGGCTTCTAGAGAGTATCAGAGAGATAGAGAGAGAATGAGAAATAGAGAGAGATGAGGAGTCTCGAAAATGAGACGGGGGGAAGGGGTTAGGTGAGGGTTTAATTATGGAAAGGGGGATCTGAGCCGTTGATCTTATTTGGTCAACGGCTCAGATTAGTTCAGAACTGGGCTGGGTTAATTTAGGGATTGGGCTGGGGCGGATTTGGTTGGGTCTTGGGTTAATTGGGTTTAATTAAATCTGATGGGTTGGGGTTAAAATTGGCTAAGTTTTAAATAGGAAATAGGTCAAATGTTAAATACCCATTTTAAATAAAATAATTAATTAGTTAAAATAGCTAATAAACAAAATTAAGACCAAATAATTGAAATTGAGATGATTAACTAGTATAAAAATATAAAATGGTCCGTTATGGATTTTAAAACGATATAAATGTATATTTACGTTGTTATTACAAAAATAATTAAAATTAGCTAAATAATGCCAATATTGGCTAATTTGGAAAATAATCGAATTCTAATGGGATATATCGAGTAATAAATATTTTGAAACTATTTTGACATCATTTATGCATAATTATGAATAATTATGGAACATAAATTATTAAATAAACAGGAAATAATTTGATAAAAATACAAAAAATTATGAAAAAAAATTATTTATTATAAAAAGGGATTTTGAAGGCATATATGCGAGTTTGAAAATAATTTGGGAAAAATTAGGTATCAACAGCTGCCCCTCTTTACCTAGGAAGGATGGAAGAGTTGTCAGGTAAAGATATGATGGCCAATTTTGATCGAACGAAACGGTTCGAACAAACTGACCGTGCTCTGGTTCCTGAGCTGCCTACATATCCTTGGTCTTATAGAAATCAGGCCATATATAGTTCAGGATCCATCGGCGGAGTATGGCAATGGAGATCTTTCAAGAACGAATGCAATATTTAGGTTGGGATGGGCGGTTAAGAGTCTAGTAGGGCTGCGGGAACCGAGGCGGGATCGCTTCTGCTGAGATGGCAGTTGCTCGCTGGTTTACCTACAAATAAATAATGCAAGCGTATACTATGCATAAATTTAAACATGATGCAATTTCCCGTCAGACCATGAATGTTGTCCTCGGACGGTTAGGATAACGTCCTCGGACCGTGATGTCCTGGGCCATGAAGCATATAATAAATGATTCGTTGGCTATGAAATGATGCTCTCGGGCTATGAGAATGATGCCTTCGAGTGATGATGCCTTTGAATAATGATATACAAGAGATAAAAGGAGTCCTCAGGCCATGGCATGGCATTCTCGGGCTATGTGAATGGTGCCTCCGAACAATGATGCCCTTGGACAATTTGGCAATCTTTCAGCCGATGCAAGAATGTAAATAAAATAGCGATCTTTCAGCTGGTGCAGGATTTAAATGAAGTGGCAATATTTTAGCCATGCAAAATGTAAGTAAAAATAGCGATCTTTCAGCCGATGCAGGGCATAAATAAAGGTGGTGATCTTTCAGCCGATGCAAGACGTAAATAAAGGTGGCGATATTTCAGCCGATGCAAGACATAAATAAAGTGGCGATATTTCAGCCGATGCAAGACATAAATAAAGGTAGCCATGCAAGATGTAGATGAAGGTGGCGATCTTTCAGCCGATGCAAATGGAGATAGAGCTTAGTCTCGAAAGGCAGAATGACAGCCTTATGCAATTCAAGAATGCAGATGGAGACAGTGCTTAGTCTCGGAAGGTAGAATGATAGCCTTATGCAATGCAAGAAATGCAGGTGGAGGTAGAGCTTAACCTCGGAAGGCAGAATGGTAGCCTTATGCAATGCAAGAAATGCAGATGGAGGTAGAGCTTAACCTCGGAAGGAAGAATGGTAGCCTTATGTAATGCAAGAAATCCAGGTGGAGGTAGAGCTTAACCTCGAAAGGCAGAATGGTAGCCTTATGCAATGCAAGAAATGCAGATGGAGGCAGAGCTTAACCTCGGAAGGCAGAATGGTAGCCTTATGCAAGAGATGAAAGACGAATATTAATAACATTCTTAGCTGATAGTTGGTAGCTGATTGTGATATTGCATCTGATGGGGGTATTGTGTGCGGATAGCAAATACGAATAGGTGTGACGGTTCAGTATGATTGCATAATATATTTGGTGATTTTGTGACTTGGGTGCCTGTATCCAAAGAAAAATCGTGAGTTTCATAAAAGGGAAAGTTTAGTTCGTGTCCCTGCTGACTTTGCTTGACCTGCTCGACTCTGATCTGATGACACGGTATGTGTCATAGGGGTAGCATTACTGAACAAAACGATTTTGATAGTAATATGCACGAGTTTGTTAAAAGATATGAAGTAAGTATATAAGAAATCATTTTTTAAATAAACCAACGACTATGACGCGGTTCAAGACATTGCAACCTCTCTTGCTCCGGAATTGTGAGGGTCCTCCTCAAAATTTTGCCCCAGTTTAATGAGCTGATACTTCTGACGGCTGCTTGCGATGATCGGCTGAAGTTACTTCGGGATTTTGAGGGTCCTCCTCAAAATTCTGCCCCCAGTTTCCAATCGCGGAGGGGAATGAAAATTTTATTGAATTGTGACCGAACCCATAAGGCTGCCTACATATCCCCTCTAAATGGGAATCAGTTCAGATGTAGTTCAAATTACATAAGGAAATCATAAATGGTTACACATAGTATCATTTAACTGCATCTGAATTGATTGGTTTTGGACTTTCCCATCCATTTCTGCAAGTATGAGGGCTCCTCCTGTCAGAACCCGATGAACCATGTATGGACCCTGCCAATTGGGAGAGAATTTCCCTTTGGCTTCATCTTGATGCGGGAAAATTTTCCTTAACACCAGCTGCCCCAGTGTGAACCGCCTTGGTTTGACTCTCTTGTTGAAGGCTCGGGACATTCTGTTCTGGTAAAGCTGACCATGGCAAACTACATTCATTTTTTTCCCATCTATAAGAGCCAACTACTCGTAACGACTCTTCACCTATTCTGCATCATCGAGTTCCCCTTCCTGTATGATCCTTAGGGAGGGAATCTCTACCTCGACGGGAATGACCGTTTCTGTACCGTAAACCAGCATGTAGGGAGTTTCCCCGGTTGATGTGCGGACTGTGGTGCGGTACCTCAATAAAGCAAATGATAACTTCTCATGCCATTGTTTGTGCTTTTCTGCCATCTTCCTCAGTATCTTCTTGATGTTCTTGTTGGTGGCTTCTACAACACCATTCATCTGAGGCCTGTAAGCTGTAGAATTCTTGTGTTTGATCTTGAAGGTTTCACACATAGCTTTCATCAAATCAATGTTGAGGTTGGAGCCATTGTCAGTTATGATTGATTCTGGAATCCCGAATCGACAAACAATACGGTCACGGACGAAATCTGCCACGACTATCTTAGTCATTGCTCTGTAAGATGCTGCTTCAACCCATTTGGTAAAATAATCAATTGCTGCTAGGATAAACATGTGCCTGTTTGATGCGGCAGGTTCGATTTGTCTGATAACATCCATTCCCCATGTGGCGAACGACCATGGCGAGCTTGTTGCGTTAAGCTCATTTGGAGGCACCTTTATTTTATCAGCATATATTTGACTACGGTGGCATTTGCGGACATACTGGATGCAGTCTGTCTCCATAGTCATCCAAAAATAACCTGCCCAGAGTATCTTCTTGGCTAAGACAAAACCGTTCATATGTGGTCCACAGGTCCCGGCATGAATATCCTCCAGCGGTTTAGATGCTTCCTTACACACCTTAATAATCCCAAATCTGGAGTCCTCCAATACAGGATTCCTCTGATGTGAACGAAATTATTGGACAATCTTCGAAGTGTGCGCTTATGAGTAGTATTTGCAAGCTCTGGGTATTCTCCTTTTGCTAAATATTCCTTGATACCATGAAACCAAGGCTTTCCGTCTGCTTCTTCTTCAACATGAGCAAAGTAAGTTGGCTGATTGTAGATCTTCACGGGAATAGTATCAATGAAATTCTTATCTAGATGTTGTATCATAAAGGCCAGGGTAGCTGATGCATCGGCGAACTCATTTTGGACCCTAGGGACATGTTGGAATTCCGTCTTTGTGAACCTCTTTCTCAACTCCTGTACATGATGCAGGTAAGGGAGTATCTTGGAATTCTTGGTCGCACATTCTTCTTGGACCTGATGTATAAGCAAGTATGAATCTCCAATCACTATCAACTCTTAGATTTTCATGTCAATGGCCATCTTGAGCCCTAAGATGCAGGCTTCGTACTCGGCCATATTGTTAGTGCAGGGGAACCTGAGCTTGGCGGATACCGGATAATGCTGGCCGGTTTCTAACACTAGGACCGCTCTTATGCTAACTCCTTTGAAATTTGCTGCAACATCGAAAAACATCCTCAAACCATCATAGGATTCTGCAATGTCTTCTCCTACAAATAATACCTCCTCATCAGGAAAATACGTCTTCAGGGGTTCGTATTTTCCGTCCAGAGGATTTTCCGCAAGGTGATCCACTAGTGCTTGTCCCTTGATTGCCTTCTGAGTCACATAGATAATGTCAAATTCACTCAACAGGATTTTCCACTTGGCTAGCTTGCCTGTGGGCATGAGCTTCTAGAATATGTACTTCAAAGGATCCATCCTTGATATGAGATACGTAGTATAAGCACAGAAATAGTGTCTCAACTTCTGAGCTACCCAAATCAGAGCACAACAGGTGCGTTCCAACAGAGAATATCGGGCCTCGTATGGGGTGAACTTCTTACTGAGATAATGGATGGCCTGCTCCTTCCTCCCTGTTTCATCATGTTGCCCCAGAACACATCCAATACCGCAAGGTAGAGTATTATGGGTCTATCTGGCTCGGGCGGGACCAAAACTGGCGGTGTCGACAAGTACTCCTTGATTCTGTCGAAGGCCTTTTGGCAGTCATCGGTCCATTTGGTAGCGGCGTCCTTCTTCAGCATCTTAAAGATTGGCTCATAGATGACAGTAGATTATGCTATGAACCGGATGATGTAGTTAAGTCTCCCCAATAAACTCATTACTTCTTTATTATTCTTTGGCTGTGGCAATTGTTGAATAGCTTTGACCTTTGATGGATCCAATTCTATCCCTCGGCGACTCACAATGAACCCAAGAAATTTTCCGGCTGGGACCCCGAATGCACATTTTGCGAGGTTCAATTTTAGGTTATACCTTCTTAGTCTATTGAAGAATCCTCAAATCTTCCATGTGATCAGCGGCTTTCTTGGACTTAATGATGACATCGTCTACATACACTTCAATCTTCTTGTGTATCATGTCGTGGAAAATGGTGGTCATTGCCCTCATGTAGGTGGCCCCTATATTCTTTAACCCAAACAGCATCATCTTGTAGCAATACATCCCACATGGCGTAATGAAAGTTGTTTTCTCAGCATCCTCTTCATCCATCCATATCTGATGGTACCCAGCAAAACAATCAACAAATGACTACAGCTCATGCTTGGCGCAATTGTCAATCAAGATATGTATATTTGGCAAGGGGAAGTCGTCTTTTGGACTGGGCCAGTTAAGATCCTAGTAGTCGACACTGACTCTGACCTTCCCATCCTTCTTCGATACAGGCACAATATTGGCTAACCATGTCGGATACTCTACTACCCTGAGAACCTTAGCTTTGACCTGCTTAGTGACCTCGTCCTTGATTTTCAAACTCATATCTGGCTTGACTTTCTGAGCTTCTGCTTTACTGGCGGATATGTCGGATCAGTCAGCAATTTGTGAGCCACAATAGATGTGCTCAGACCAGTCATATCGTCGTACGACCAGGAAAATATGTCCTTATACTCTCTTAGAAACTCTGTATATTCTTCCTTCTCTGATGGTGACAAATAAACGCTGATTCGTGTTTCTTTAATGTTTTCTGCATCTCCCAGGTTGATGATTTCGATCTCGTCCAGGTTGGAATTAGGTCTATTCTCAAAATTCTCGACTTCTTTTACAATTTCTTCTAGTATATCATCTTCCTCTGAATCTACGTCCGTTTGTTGCGTTGTCTCATTGCATGTAACAGTCATCGGTTTGTCAAGATAAGTAACAGTAATGCTATATAAGTAAAGTAATGAGAGAAAATAATAAGAGAAAGATTTATAAGAAAAATCGAATTGCTTTTGATAAATTCCATAAATGTTTTGAACATCGGAGCTCTTTCTTGCAAAAACAAAAAATGTGAAAGGAAAGTAAACTAGTAAAAATAAAATAGTGCATAGTGCTTGTTTAGCTTTGCTACCCTGAGGCACACTGGGCTCTGGTGGTTTTGACAATCCAATTGTTGAGGCATTCTCCTCCGCTTACAGCCTATATGGAAGGGCCTTCCTCCCCCTCCTCCTCAAAAATAACACGGCAATCCATGTCATCATTTTCTAGGAACAAGTTCCTCATTGTTGCTGGTGCTTCCTCTTCTTCTGACCCGTAGATAACCTTGTCCGGCTGGAAAGTCTGTTCCAAATGCTGTATTGGTTCTATTCCAAATGCGGTATTGGTTTCCCCACCGGATAGTAAGGACCGCGCCAGGGTGGCGGCCATTCATTGAATTCTTTCCAGGTATACTCATATCCCAACTCGAAGATGGTGCCGTGTTTCTTGAGCTTGATGGGCTTAGCGATTCCTTGGAGATTCTTGCCAAGTCTCTTGCCAGGTTCATACGCACTCCAGTTTAATATGCTTTAAATTTTGTTATCCCACCATTTATCCTTATCGATGGCGTTGACTCGCTCAATATGGTGATAGGTCTCCCCACCTATCCTTCTTCTTCCTCCAATTGCAGGAATGGTCTGGCGGCTGTATATGGGATTGCTACCATCGCCATGAATGATCACCTCCTGGTGATTCCACTCAAACTTCACTACCTGATGTAGTGTTGATGCCACGGCCCCGGCAGCATGAATTTATGGTCGCCCCAACAATAGATTGTAATATGTCAGCACGTCTATCACTTGAAAATCAACATCAAACCAAGTAGGCCCTATTTGCAAACACAAGCTAATTTTCCCAATAGTAAACCTTTGAGACCCATCGAAAGCCTTAACGTTGATGGCCCCGTCCTTGATTTCATGCAGCCCTTTTCCCAATGTCCTGAGTGTCACCAATGGACAGATGTTGAGACTGGACCCCCATTGACCAGAATCCTGGTGATAATATAATCTTGGCACTACATAGTGATGTGCAATGCCTTGTTGTGACTCAATCCTTCCGGTGGCAGCTCATCTTCGTGAAAAGTGATCTTGTGACTTTCCAATATCTGACCTACCATGTTAGCCATCTCTCCGTCGATGATGTTGCTTGGTACATAGGCCTCACTTATTACTCTTAACAAGTCATTCTTGTGTACATCGGAACTCTGTAGAAGAGCAAGGATAGAAATCTGCGTCGGTGTCTTGTTCAGCTGATCAATGACTGAGTATTCCTTCACTTGTATCTTTCTCCAAAGATCATCGGGCCCGGTTTCAGTAATGGCTTGTCGACCAGAGGTCTACTTACTTGACTTAGCCAAGTGTTCCGGAGTATAAACCTTGCCAGTTCTTATCATACCCTGTGCCACAAATGTTTCCCTAAACTTGGCTTTCCCCTTCCTTCTTGCTGAAGCTGTGTAG
The DNA here is from genome assembly GCA_026770625.1 of Nicotiana glauca. NCBI lineage: Eukaryota > Viridiplantae > Streptophyta > Magnoliopsida > Solanales > Solanaceae > Nicotiana > Nicotiana glauca. Next base: position 343,313 of record MU708977.1, on the reverse strand, counting down.
TCCCATGGTATGGCTTTTGTGTGGAATGGCGTTATGGCTATCATTGATACTAGAATGGGCACCCTTTCTTTGGAAGTTAATATAGCAACTTTATATGGCTCAAATGCCTTTGGGGACCCAAACTCGATCTCAATTAGTGTTGGCGTCTTTGCGGAGGTTGGTGTTTCAAACTCAAGTGGTATGGACATATTCACCTCAGCGTCACCAGAAGACTGAATCTGGACTACAATCGGATTAAGGGTGACTATTGGTTTCTTTGGCTCGTCACCTTCTGCGATCAATCCGATCGATCCTTTGGGATCCCAATCATCCTCTATCTCAACCATGTGAACGCCTCCGCTCTTGTGGTCAGGCAGAGGGTTATTGTAGACATTCGAAGCAGGCTCCTTTGTCACGATGATCTTCTTGTCAATCAGTGCTTGGTTCTTATCCTTTAGGGAGAGGCATTCCTCATTGGTGTGCCCTTTTATGCCAGAATGGTATGCATAAATTTTATTTATGTTGACCCATTGGGAAGGGTTTTCAGGGGTTATAGCAGGGATAGGGGTGACATAACCAGCAGCTTTGAGTCTTTCATACAGCTGGTCGATTGGTTCAGCAATGGCGGGATACTGTTTGGGAGGTCTGCGGTCAAAATTTTGTCGGGGTCTAGGAAAGTTTTGGCGGGGGAGAGGTGATTGGTAGTGGGATTGTTGAGTGTTTTAGGCTTGGTATACATGTGTAGGCTGGGAATATCTGGGTGAAGCAGGTTGGTATATAGGAGGTGGAGGCGAATTATTAGTAGGTGGTAGGGTTTGGTACGAGGGTGCAGGTGTTTGGAAATTTGGAGTGAGCCGATATGTAAGTCGAGGTATTGGGTAAGTTTGGTATTTGACAGGTGATTTGGTTCTTTGTGCAACCATTACGGCACTTACGTCCTTTTTCTTGGACGTACCACCAGACTGTAGAGCCTTGTTGGTGGCTTGCAAAGCTTCAAAGTTTGTAACCATACCACTCTTGATACCTTCCTCGATCCTTTCTCCTATCTTGATGATGTCAAAAAATTTATGGTTTTCGATCAACATTAGTCTTTCATAGTATTGCGGACCCTGAGCCCGGACGAAAAACTTGTTTATCTGTTATTCCCCTAAAGCAGGTCGAACCTTAGCAGCCTCTGATCTCCAACGAGTGGCATACTCGCGGAATGTTTTTGTGGGTTTCTTCTTTAAATTTTGAATGTAAAACACATCCGGTGCATTTTCCATGTTGAACCTGAACCTATCCAAGAAGTCGGACGCCATACTAACCCAGTTTGACCACTTCTTTGGGTCTTGGCTAATGTACCAAGACAGAGCATCTCCTTTTAGGCTCCTCATGAAAAGCTTCATGCAAATCTTCTCGTCTTTTCCCACTCCAACCAGCTTGTCGGAGTATGTCCTCAAGTGAACCATGGGATCGCCTGTACCATCAAACATTTCGAACTTGGGAGGTTTGTACCCCTCGGGTAGTTTAATATCGGACTGTATGCATGGATCTTCGTAGTTTAGCCCCTCAATTCCCTTACTTCCTTCAACGCCTTGAATTCTGGTGGTCAACTTCTTAAGCTCTTCGACCAGATTTCTAATGAGCAAATCCTTATCATCCGACTTGGGTGTGCTTGAGGTGGGTTGGGTGGAGTGTGGCATGGTCTCCACGTAGATGGGGGTGTTGTGTTGTGTGTGGCAGTGGTCATTTGTGGAGTTCAACAGTTTCGGGATGAGCTGTGAGGTATTGTTGGAAGTGTGGAAAGTATTGTAGTGATGGTGAGGAGCGGGATGGTTTGGTTTCGGGATATTTTGTGGAGGTGTGGGGTTCTGAGAGCTTTGAAAATTGACATTTGGGGTGGTGAGGAAAAATTACAAGCTTGCCAAGTTTCGGACCTGATCAAGTTCCTCCTGAAATTTCAACAGTTTCTGCTCGAGTTGGGATGCACTTTCTTTGGAGACCTGAGTACCCTAAGTGATTTCTATCCGTTCAACCGAGTTTTCCATTCTGATGTTTCTCAAATCTTCCATCTTTCCCTTGTTGCTGTTTTTGACGAGACTTGGAGCAGGAGTGGGTGGAGGGCCCTTGGATCTTATGGAATATGATAACGATGCCAGAGTGCACGAACTAACCTTTGGGGAGGGGAATAAACAAAAGTAAAACAAAAGGTGACAAGTTAGTAAGGATCATAAGGAAAATGTTGCGATATTTAAACAAATAGTGCAGGAAGTATCAAACGTGTCCTAATTTTGGGGACCTCATTGTGCCCGAGGTAGTCCTAGCGACAAGTAAATTTGGAGAACTTGGAATGCTAAATGCCTCATTTTATTGATAAAAAGGTAGACGAATCCCAAAACGACACTAAATAACAGGAAACAAAATGTCACTAGTGGCCATAGGCCTTATTACATTTCTCAAAGAAAAAGGAAAAGCTCCTATCTATTTGGTCCCAGAAGGAACTTCCCCAGACTCGGCAGTGTTAGCTCCCTCGAACATCTCTCCCAGCTCGCGCAATCCTAGCAGCAGGTAAGCTCTGGCCAGATATCCTCCTTCATTCCCTTTAGCAACTCGGCAGTCTTCGACCCTCTTTAGAAACTTCTTTTCCAGTTCCACTATACCCCGCTCCAAGCATATCAGTCGTTTGTTGGCGCTGACAGCCATATCATTCCATTATTCAATTAATTTTTGATTGGCTTCTTGTATTTCACGGTGCTCATTTTCACATTCCCGCATCATCTTGCACAGTTGGTTGTATTTTACTTGTACTTCAGCCTTTTCATCGATAATTCTGTGACCTCGAACAAACCCAAGTTGACCCAGGCCATTATGATTATCTTCTAACCAGCTTGGATAGTATGGAGTATAACCAGCGTGTACCTGTCTGGATCAATAGTGACCCTTCCCATGACGATTTTGCAGTGCCACATATGTTGAGCTTGACACTTGTAAGGGCTATCATCATCTTGAAATTCAGCCCAGAAGTGACTCATCTTGTCGACCCTTGGTATAACCTGCTTCCTTCTAGCCTGTCTCATATCTCGAAGAGGGACATAAGGGTAGGTCCCCCTCAAACCGATCAATATCAGAAATGGCGCATCCCTAGATCGAACGATGAATTCTTCAGTAGGGAACCACTCGAACATCCATTGCACTCGGTCCTCAGTCAGATTATCAAAGAGTTCGACCCATTCTCTAGAATTCTCCAGTTGGGCGAACATGTTGGGCATGTAATTCATTCGCTTCGGGTGATGAAAGGCGATATGATCGTCCCGATCTCTACGATGGATTTCCTGTTGGTATTCACCCTTTTGGAGATGTTCCATGAGCCAAAGTTGAAGTAGCAGATTACAACCCTCAAAATGCTTGGCTCCCTATTGACACCTTTCTAGGGCTCGGTATATTTCCGCAATGATCATTGGCACGAGACTGAATGGTTGTCTGTCAATTCCTTCCATCAGAGTTTTGGTGACCATAGCTAGCATGGTATGGATTCTTACTTTCTTCATTGGAAACACTATCATCCCCAAGAAACATAACATGAAGATAAAGACCCTTCGATGGATATGACCCAATGACGTAAGGTCAAACTCGTCAGGATAAGTACGGTAAGATTTGCTGTGAAGATAACCTTTTGTACAAATAGTCAAAGGGAATGTACGACTCCTTCAAACATGTCAAGTCAGGATTCTTCTTTAGACCCATCATTTTGAGAAAACCTCCACCTTTGCGATTTTCCGGCATCAACAAATCCAGAGTTTCCCACGGTATTCCAGCCAGTCCTCCTATCTCCGCAAGCAAAGGTGTCATCTCAATGTCACCAAAGCGAAATACCGACCTATCACAATCCCAGAATAGAGTGGCAGCTTTTATGATTTTGTTGTCGGGTTGAATTTCTAGGAGAGAAGGTAGGTTTCCTAGATATTTTCGGACAAGAGCTTGATCACTGGAATAATGATCTTCCCACCAGCTTAACAATTTGGGGTGGGTATTGGTGACCATGCCGAATTTAGGGACCTCGTGCCTCATTTCTGCAAGACAAAAAATGTTAGACCCTTACCCCCACCAGACTCGACTATTAAATATCAATAATCGACATAAGAAGCATTTAGTTCTCCAAATGAATGCACAGAACATGGTAGTGTCCGTTTGGGTTTCAAAGAAACCCAGTGGACTTTGGACAAGGCTATCTTAAAGAGTCATTATGTGGACAACATAACTGACTCGGCTAGGTTTGACCATGATGCATGCACAATTAAACAGAGTAGGGTTTCTATGGGGTATTAGACTGGTACCCTTGAGTGGACAACTCAGAGGAAAAGGTACGGAACCGTCGACTATACCGTTGATCGACTGGTTTTATCATAAATATGCCTTTGCCGAATTTAGGGGTGATAATATCGGAAGAGCGCAACCACTCATTATAAGCGTTGCTATGGTATTTTGTTTGGCATGAGTGGAATATGATGTTGAAAATGCAGTTAAAATAGTTAACAAGTTGTCACGTATTTGCATGTTCATAAAGTAATAATTACAACAGTTTCTCATAATTTATAACAGCATTAAAGGAAAGTGGTAAAGGAAAACATTAAACGAAAAGCCAAGTCAGTTTCGTAGTAGAAGAAGGAATAAATACTTAAAGCCACTTTAAACAAGTAAAGACATGTAAAGAAGCATAAAGTCACAAATAGCATGAAATGGTAAAAGCCTTAAAGAAATCCCCAGCAGAGTCGCTATGCTGTCGATGCCCTCTTTTTCTCGCGAAATCGGCTTTATGACATTTGGGTGGACAACTCATTTCCTTTTGGGAATTGGGTTTTGCAATTAAAAAGTCGTCACCTAATGACTAAGTGCATTAGGACACTATGAACATCTAATTTTTGACCATGTTTGAATTTATTCCCGCTCACTACCCATTTTCCTCGCTCACTTCTCACTTTCTCCACTCACAACCAACTTTCCCCACTCATTTCCTACTTTCCCCACTCAATACTCCACTCTCCATTATTCCCTACTCCTTGTCCCCCACTTGTCTACCACTCACAACTCTCACCCCTCCATAAAACTCACACACATTAGATGTTAGGCTAGAGGAGAGATCTGTATACACGCTATATACATTGAAGATACCCTCGATATACACTGGAGATACTCTCGATATACACGAGCAGCCATAAACGACCCCCTTCAACCTTGTGTAATCGTCTTCTTCGTGAAGAATGAACTTCTGCAGCCTAACGCCGGAAAATACCAATAGCTGACCCTTCTCCATCTTCTTCTCCAACTCCTCCTCTCACCGGTCAGTGGCGAACTCGCCGGAAAACACACAAAGCTCTATAGCCACTGCTCCTTCTTCGTCTATCACAGCTACAACAGCCATGAAACTTGCTTGAATTCTCCATGAAACAGTTCCTCAAATCAGTTCCGAAATCAGATCCAAACCCAGTGTGAAAACACATAAGAGAAATAGCCTCAAAAACTAGCTTCCTTACAGCGTGAAACAGCCACAAAACTGTTGTTCGAACTCCATTAAAACTCATTCAAAAATGCACCTCCAAACCAGACCTCATAACAGTAATAAACGCAGCACCATTAGCCTCTGAAATGCATCCATAAACGCAGCAAAGGTCCAGCTTTTCTTCCCGTTCGGTTGAGTCGGATGTTGCCACCAAGGTCGTTAGCTTGTAGATCCGTTCGTGGTTCCGATAAGGTTTTCCATCATGGGTCTAGTATTGTTGTAGCTCTGCTGTTGGAACTGTTTAAAGTTTCTCTATATATTGAAAGCCCGAAATTGCTTCAATCAAGGAAGATTGGTTTGGTGCTCTACTGGTAAGTCGACATTTTTTAAAAAATAAAAATGACGTGGATTTCACCTTTCCTGATGAGTTGCTCATTTAGTTCATTTTGTTTTTTTTTATATGAGTTTGAGTTCCTTAAAATGATTATTCCTTTATTTGACATTGGGTGCTTTAGTTTTCCTTTGGTTGATCAATAACATGCTGCATATGACTAGAAAATACTTGGGTTCTGGGTTTGTTTGATAAAAATAGAAGGTTTGGGCTTTTTATGAAAAAATTGGCTAGAGATTGATTCTATATCGATTTTAAAATTAATGGATCATTATTTATAATCTGATGTGGATGCCATTGATCTGTGGGGTGCTAGAAGTTGGAATGGGTTTTGTACTTTGTTAATGAATTGATTTCTATAGAATTGTTAATTAACAGTAAGGTCCCTTTCTTTAATGAATTTGAAGCGGGTCTAAACTCCAATAAGGCTACGGCCGAGCCTATATTTCCATAATCAATCACATCACAACAAATCTCGAAATAGCTTAGAAAGAACAATGAAATTTCGTAGTTGCTTCAAGCGTACTATTTTAAATTAATTTTCTAAATTTAGGTGTGCATTTCATGTGATCCTATTCCAATTATCAACAACGTTAAATAAAATGTGTCACGGTTGCGGGTTCATTTCATGTTGCGCGGTCTAAAGACATTTTTTAGATGACGTTAAAATCTTCCCTAAAATAATCAAAGGCGGTTTAAAGCTAAAATCCAAATAGGTTTAAAAGTGTTTTAAAATCAGATAATTAGACCAATAATGACAGTTGAGCGACCGTGCTAGAACCACGAAACTCGGGAATGCCTAACACCTTCTCTCGGGTTAACAGAATTCCTTACCCGGATTTCTGTGTTCGCGGACTGTTAAACAGAGTCAACCCTTTCCTCGATTCGGGATTTAAAACCGGTGACTTGGGACACCATAAATCTCCCAAGTGGTGACTCTGAATCTTTTAATAATAATCTCGTTTTGATTGTCACTTCAAGTTGGAAATAACTCCCTTATATACTATCCTTTGGGGTGGTGTGTAAAAAGGGAGGTGTGACAGCTCTGGCGACTCTGCTGGGGAAACAGACCTAGAACTTCGGTTCAGGGTTTAAGAATTCGAGCTTAGAATAGCTGTTACATTTGGCTTTATCTGATTTTCCTACATGTTTCATCCTAATGTGCTAAATGCTTTACCGCTTTCATATTTGGTGAATTGTATATATAAACTACTACGAAACCTTTCCTCTCTCTGAGTCTTCTACATCATGGAGAAGGGTGAACTTCGTGTGACTTATCTTCTATATAAAGTCTTATCTCATTTAGAACGAGGTTCGGACAAGTTGTTAAGCCGGCGAAGCTTCTATATTCCCGGTACGCTGCCCCCCTCGGCTCGAGTTGTCCGCTCGGGTAAGCCAGGTCTAGAACAATAAACCCAGGTTTTAAACCTAGTATAACAAAGCCTCATGTCGGATCCCTAGTAGGAACGCTTGTTTGCATCATGTGTATTTGACTTAGGGGACTCAACACATGGGTTGGGTCCGTCTAGGACAGGTGTACCCAAATTAAAAGACCATCCTGATACATCTTACGTGCTACTTGCGTATCTGTCTATTCAAGTTTGCATATTGACTGGCTTCTAGAATAGGGAAAGAATAAGAAAAAAAAAAGAAAAAAGAAAATCAAAAAAAGTGAGAGTTAGGTATTTAGAAAATTCTGAAACTCTCCCGAAATTTAAAAAAAAGAAAAAAGAAAAAGAAAAGTCATTTCAAAATAAGTCGTATTTTTCTTGTTCCGTCAAAACTGGCAGAACTACGCGGGTCTGATTCTCAACGGATGTGAGATACGTAGGCAAACCTCATCGATTTCGGCCCCCAGTTTTCAAAAACCGAACCACTCTTATACTACTCCTTACCTCACCCCGCTTGTCACTTAAAGGAAAAGCCAGAGAAGGGGGATAAGTGTAAAAATATTTTTCTTTCTTCTTTAGAAGTTTTTCTATCGAAATTCCAAAAAAAATAATAAATAAACAATAAAAGTCAAAATTCAAAAAAAATACTTCTTCTTTAGAAGTCTTTCTTTGCAAAAATACTGAAGAAAATCAAAATCCAAAAATATTTTCTATTCTTCTTTTTAAGTCTTTCTTTCAGAAAAAAGTCCAAAATCCAAAAAAAAAAGTTAGTTTATTTGCTTTATTCCTTATCTTCCCGAACTACGTAAGATCTGATTCATGCGGCGTCATGATACGTAGGTAACCCATATCAGGTTCGATCGAATGGTTTTAAAAAAAACCAAAAAAAAAAAGAAAGGAAAGAAACAAAAAAAAAGGAAAAAGAAGGAGCGTGTTTATTCTAACATGCTTGTTGTTTTGAAATAAAAGATAGTCAAATGTGGTCGGTTTGTTGGATTGCAATAGCGAGTCACAAAAATAATCCAAGATCTCTCAGAAATAAAGGCATCTTCTCAACCAATGGAGCAAGCACCATTGTTATTGGTCTAAAGTCATGAAAGGGCAAGTAGGCAAGCTGGCGGCGAAAAATTAAAAATGGAGGCAAATGTGGGGTTGACTTTACCAGATTTGAGCAATAAAACATGGGGTGATCGTCAAAATTTGAGTGTTGAATCCAAAGCAATCAAAATGGTCAAATGTCGTAGTAATGCTGATGTGCGAAATGTGTGGCTAAGATGTCACTTAGTAACGGGAAAGCCATTCCTCCTTCAGTCATGGTAGCTTATTTTGTCGTCTTTTCTTCTTCTTTTGTGTTATCGGACCTTTCTATCCTTTATTCGATAAAAAAAACAGTCAGCCATTTATGCATAGTTCTTTTCACGCTAGTTCTAATGACATGGCATGCATGCGGAAATTTTGGCCAAATCTTAGAAACTGATTTAATCTGGAATTGGATAACTGGAAAACGAAAAAAAATACTTTTGAGAATGAATAAAGAGTTGAAATACTTGGGAATTAAGGTCGAGTAAAATTCACCTTCAAATCATTGTGAAGATCGGGCTTGAGGATGTTTAATCAATTGAAGTATATTGGAAAGTTTGACATTAAGGGATGGAAAGTGTCTTGAGACCACGACACACCAAGAAGACAGATATGTTCGCCAATGCTGTGATCGCGAAAAGATACTATAATTGGCGTTCTCGAGGCTGGGAGGCCCTTATTCTGCTACCCAAGCACTTTATACCATTTGTCACCACTTTGAGCTTGTGTTATTTTCTTTGACCACCCTCTTTTGGAATCAAGTTTAGAGTCAAGAGTCAAAAAGAAAATGAACGAAAAAAAGAAAAAAGAAAAAGAAAAAATTTTCATGTCCCAAGAGTACAAACTGGGGCAATTCTTAGAAAGTTCAAGTAAAAAAATGAAGAAGAAAAGAAATGTCAAAGGTCCATGTCCCCAGAAAATACAAGCCAGGGCAACTTGTTTTGAAAAGAAAAAAAAAAAGGAAACGGAAAGAAAGATGAAGGTCAGATGTTTGAATTACGTTAGACTTGATAAGGATATGTAGGCAGCCTCACGGTTCGGTCCAACAAAATAAAAAAAATTCCAAAAAAAAAAAAGAGAAAAAAAAAGAAAAGAAAAAATCCCAAAAATCCCCAATAGCTGAAACTGGGGCCAAAAAAGTTTATTTCACTTTTGAAAGAGTCGATTCCAAAAGTTATAAGTCTACAACCCCTCACTTTGAGCCAACTTTGAGCCAACTTTGAGCCGTCATGCCGACCCTTTCTTCCTACCCATATCCAAAAACCTTCCAAATAAAGACGTCATGATCAACCTTCAAGAATGTCAAGAAACACAGGCAATGAGCAACGGTTGTCACGCGACATAGAACACTGTCAAGTTGCTCGCAATAAAAGAAGTGGAAAGAAAAAGAAAAAGCAAAAAAAAAAAAGGGAAAGAAAAAGAAAAAGAAAAATGAGAGAGTCTTACTAGTGAAAATCCTCACGGGCACTGTAAGATGACAGTAAGTAGAGATGAATAAATGAGAGAGACTTGTTGGTGAAAATCCCTCGAGGCACCACTAGTCGAAATTGAGTCGTGAAGATGATGCAAAGGATTGGCACAAACAAGCCCGACTTCAAAGGTCATAAGAATGGTAAAAGGGAAGATTGGATTAGTTTGGTAGATCGGTCGTTAAATCCAAAATGTATGTCATGATCATTAAAGCTAGTTATTAAAAAAAACCCTTCCTTCTGTCCTTCCGACAGGGGCCATTTCTTGTTAATACTTGTTTCTTTGCACCATTGTGTCCTCCAATCTGAGTCAGTCCATGTCAAAACAAGCAAAAAAAAAGATTTCAAAATCTGCTACCAGTTTTTCAGTTGCATGAAGCAAATTTGGCCAGCACACTCAGTTGTTACTGTCAAAATGCCTTGAGGATTCATGCAAAGGCTCCCCCTAAATACTCTTGTGAGCCTACTTGGCGCAATTAAAGATAACTGGTGATTCTCCCTAACAGACAAATTGCTCAAAAAGCAGGAAATCATTCAAAGATATCGGAAAAGGTCACCTAAAGAAAGATCTCCAATTGGGATAAGGTTGATTGAGCCATAAATTCAAATGGTACTGGTGTGAAACAATTAAAGTTGATGCAGAGCAAAAGTCTCTTGAAACCGACCCAAGCTGAGCGAGAAAAAGCCAAGCTGCTCAAGACTCAAGGCCACAAACCAACCACCACCATTTTTAAAACTGACAAAGTTTTCTTTGTTTGAAACAGGAACAAAGCAATGCAAGGAAAGTGGTTCAAAGAAAAAAGAAAAAATAGAAGAAAAAAAAAGTAGAGAAGGAAAAGAAAAGAAGAGAAGAGACTACAAAGGGAAGTTTCTCAAATCTTTGCTTTATTTGTCTTGATATTGTGCATAAAATCTTGCCATTGATTTTCACATTTTTCCTCCTAGGATAAAATTCCTAGTCTGATGGATTTTCCTCCCTATATAAATCTTAGCATGATGAATCTTTCTCCTAAGATAGAAATCTTAGTCTGATGAATCTTTCTCCTAAGATAGAAAATCTAGTCTGATGAATTTTTCTCCTAAGATAGAAACCCTAGTCTGATGAATCTTCTCCTAGGATAAACATCTTAGTCTGATGAATCTTTCTCCTAAGATAGGAAACCTAGTCAGATGAATTTTCTCCTAAGATAGAAATCTTAGTCTGATGAATCTTGCTCATAAGATAGAAAACCTAGTCTGATGAATTTTCTCCTAGGATCAACGTCTTAGCTACATGAATTTTTCTCCTAAGACAGAAAACCTAGTCTGATGAATTTTCTCCTAGGATCAAAATCTTAGTCTGATGAATCTTTCTCCTAAGATAGAAGACCTAGTCTGATGAATTTTCTCCTAGGATAGAAATCTTAGTCTGATAAATCTTTCTCCTAAGATAGAAGACCTAGTCTGATGAATTTTCTCTTAGGATAGAAATCTTAGTCTGATGAATCTTTCTCCTAAGATAACAAAAAAAAGGGACCTAGTCTGATGAATTTTCTCCTAGGATCAAAAGCTTAGTCTGACGATTTTTTCTCCTAAGATAAGATAGAGAACCTAGTCTGGTGAACTTTCTCCTAGGATCAAAATCTTAGTCTGATAAATTTTTCTCCTAGGATAGAAATCTTAGTCTGATGAATCTTTCTCCTAAGATACCAAAAAAAAGAAGATAGAAAACCTAGTCCGATGAACTTTCTCCTAGGATCAAAATCTTAGTCTGATGAATTTTTCTATTAAGATAGAAAACCTAGTCCGATGAATTTTCTCCTAGGATCGAAATCTTAGTCTGATGAATCTTTCTCCTAAGATAGAAGACCTAGTCTGATGAATTTTCTCCTAGGATAGAAATCTTAGTCTGATGAATCTTTCTCCTAGGATAACAAAAAAAGGGGACCTAGTCTGATGAATTTTCTCCTACGATCAAAAGCTTAGTCTGACGATTTTTTATCCTAAGATAAGATAGAAAACCTAGTCTGGTGAACTTTCTCCTAGGATCAAAATCTTAGTCTAATGAATTTTTCTCCTAGGATAGAAATCTTAGTCTGATGAATCTTTCTCCTAAGATACCAAAAAAAGAAAAGATAGAAAACCTAGTCCGATGAACTTTCTCCTAGTATCAAAATCTTAGTCTGATGAATTTTTCTCCTAAGATAGAAAACCTAGTCCGATGAATTTTCTCCTAGGATCAAAATCTTAGTCTGATGAATCTTTCTCCTAAGATAGAAGACCTAGTCTGATGAATTTTCTCCTATGATAGAAATCTTAGTCTGATGAATCTTTCTCCTAGGATAACAAAAAAAGGGGACCTAGTCTGATGAATTTTCTCCTACGATCAAAAGCTTAGTCTGACGATTTTTTATCCTAAGATAAGATAGAAAACCTAGTCTGGTGAACTTTCTCCTAGGATCAAAATCTTAGTCTGATGAATTTTTCTCCTAGGATAGAAATCTTAGTCTTGGTTCATTTTAGCATAAGTACACAATATAGCAGTCTCATTTTTCCAACATAGGGCCCCAATCCCTAGTTGGGATTTTTAGATATAGGGCTCCATTCCCTAATATTTTCCTTCCTAGATAGACACAATTCTTGTTTTATTCGGAAAAAAAAAAGAGAAACAAAAAGGAAATAAGTTCAGACTTTTGCCACAAATAACTCACGAAATTTTTCTAGTGGAAACTGGGGCAGAAAAATTTCGTTCGTTTGTTTGTTTTGATGTCTGAGCAGGTTTGACCTCGAGGCACATGATTCGAGATTACCAAAAGATGAGTCTCCATCCAAAATAAAGAAAAAAAGAAAAGAAAAAGAAGTGAACTCAAAATGCAGAAGCGGAGAAATATGCGGACTGCTCAACATATAATTGAAGTCACAAGCTTCGCATGTCCCGCCTTGATCCGAAAAGCTGAAGAAGGAAGAACCAACACCTGCAGCTAACAAGCATCATGATTCAGATCAGGGTCCCTATGAAGAACCAACCAAGACTCAAGATCAAGTTTCAGAAGACTCATATATAGGAATCTTGTAACTCGTAGCTCATAGGCTTAGTAAGTCTTTTCCATTTTTGATTTTGATGAAATAACGGGATCGCGGACCGGAACCTAGACGGAATGGCACCTCACTCAACTCTCGAACTCATCACTCCATCACCTCGTCCACTTCTGAACTATACGCGACCAGATTCCCTTATACCCTAGGATATGTAGGTTGTCCAAAATCAGGACTCGGTTGTGCCTTTCCTTTTTATTTTCTTCCTCTTTTGAATAACGATATGGTCAAAAATTAGTCACATGGTTCACTTTATCTTTGCCCGAAAACTCTTCGTGTTTTCGAGCAAAGAGAGGCAGCTGTGAACACCTAATTTTTGACCATGTTTGAATTTATTCCGGCTCACTTCCCACTTTCCCCACTCACATCCCACTTTCTCCACTCACAACCCACTTTCCCCACTCACTTCCCACTTTACCCACTCAATACTCCACTCTCCATTGTTCCTCACTCCTTGTCCCCCACTTGTCTACCACTCACAACCCTCACCCCTCCATAAAACTCATGCACATCAAATGTTAGGCTAGAGGAGAGAGCTATATATACTATATATATACTGGAGATACTCTCAATATACACTGGAGATACTCTCGATATACACTAGATATACACGAGCAGCCACAAACGACCCCCCTTCAACCTTGTGTAATCGTCTTCTTCGTGAAGACTGAACTTCTGCAGCCTAACGCCGGAAAATACCCATAGCTGACCCTTCTCCATCTTCTTCTCCAACTCCTCCTCTCACAGGTCAGTGGCGAACTCGCCGGAAAACACACAAAGCTCTATAGCCAGTGCTCCTTCTTCGTCTATCACAGCTACAACAGCCATGAAACTTGCTTGAATTCTCCATGAAACAGTTCCTCAAATCAGTTCCGAAATCAGATCCAAACCCAGTGTGAAAACACATAAGAGAAATAGCCTCAAAAACTAGCTTCCTTACAGCGTGAAACAGCCACAAAACTGTTGTTCGAACTCCATTAAAACTCATTAAAAATGCACCTCAAACCAGACCTCATAACAGTAATAAACGCAACACCATTAGCCTCTGAAATGCATCCATAAACGCAGCAAAGGTCCAGCTTTTCTTCCCGTTCGGTTGAGTCCGAGGTTGCCGCCAAGGTCGTTAGCTTGTAGATCCGTTCGTGGTTCCGATAAGGTTTTCCATCATGGGTCTAGTGTTGTTGTAGCTCTGCTGTTGGAACTGTGTAAAGTTTCTCTATATATTGAAAGCCCGAAATTGCTTCAATCAAGGAAGATTGGTTTGGTGCTCTACTGGTAAGTCGACGTTTTTTAAAAAATAAAAATGACGTGGATTTCACCTTTCCTGATGAGTTGCTCATTTAGTTCATTTTGTTTTTTTAATTAGAGTTTGAGTTTCATAAAATGATTAATCCTTTATTTGATATTGGGTGCTTTAGTTTTCCTTTGGTTGATCAATAACATGCTGCATATGACTAGAAAATACTTAGGTTCTGTGTTTGTTTGATAAAAATAGAAGGTTTGGGATTTTTATGAAAAATTTGGCTAGAGATTGATTCTAGATTGATTTTAAAATTAATGGACCATTATTTATAATCTGATGTGGATGCCATTGATCTGTGGGGTGCTAGAAGTTGGAATGGGTTTTGTACTTTGTTAATGAATTGATTTCGATAGAATTGTTAATTAACTGTAAGGTCCCTTTCTTTAATGAATTTGAAGCGGGTCCAATCTCCAATAAGGTTACGGCCGAGCCTATATTTCCACACTCAATCACATCACAACAAATCTCGAAATAGCTTAGAAAGAACAATGAAATTTCGTAGTTGCTTCAAGCGCATTATTTTAAATTAATTTTTTAAATTTAGGTGTGCATTTTATGTGACTCAACTCTAATTATCAATAACGTTAAATAAAATGTGTCTCGGTTGCGGGTTCATTTCATGTTGCGCGGTCTAAAGACGTATTTTAGATGACGTTAAAATCTTCTTTAAAATAATCAAAGGCGGTTTAAAGCTAAAAGCACATAGGTTTAAAAGTGTTTTAAAATCAGATAATTAGACCAATAATGACAGTTGAGCGACCGTGCTAGAACCACGAAACTCGGAAATGCCTAACACCTTCCCCCGGGTTAACAGAATTCCTTACCCGGATTTCTGTGTCCGCGGACTGTTAAACAGAGTCAACCCTTTTCTCGATTCGGGATTTAAAATCGGTGACTTGGGATACCATAAATCTCCCAAGTGGCGACTCTGAATCTTTTAATAATAATCCTGTTTCGATTGTCACTTCAAGTTGGAAATAACTTCCTTATATACTATCCTTTGGGGTGGTGTGTAAAAAGGGAGGTGTGACAGATCTAGCGACTCTACTGGGGAAACAGACCCAGAACTTCGGTTCAGGGTTTAAGAATTCGAGCTTAGAATAGCTGTTACATTTGGCTTTATCTGATTTTCCTACATGTTTCATCATAATGTGCTAAATGCTTTATCGCTTTGATATTTGGTGAATTGTATATATAAACTGCTACGAAACCCTTCCTCTCTCTAAGTCTTCTACATCATGGAGAAGGGTGCACTTCGTGTGACTTCTCTTCTATTTAGAGTCTTATATCATTTAGAACGAGGTTCGGACAAGTTGCTAAGCCGGCGAAGCTTCTATATTTCCCGTACGCTGCCCCCCTCGGCTTGAGTTGTCTGCTCAGGTAAGGCAGGTCTAGAACAATAAACCCAGGTTTTAAACCTAGTATAACAAAGCCTCATGCCGGATCCCTAGTAGGAACGCTTGTTTGCATCATGTGCATTTGACTTAGGGGACTCAACACAGGGGTTGGGTCCGTCTAGGATAGGTGTACCCAAATTAAAAGATCATCCTGATGCATCTTACGTGCTACTTGCGTATCTATCTGTTCAAGCTTGCATGTTGACTGGCTTCTAGAATAGGGAAAGAAAAATGAAAAAAAAAAAGAGAAAAAAGAAAATCAAAAAAAGTGAGAGTTAGGTATTTAGAAAATTCTGAAACTCTGCCGAAATTCAAAAAAAAACAGAAAAAAAAAAAAAAGTCATTTCAAAATAATTCGTGTTTTCTTGTTTCGTCAAAACTGGCAGAACTACGTAGGTCTGATTCTCAACGGATGTGAGATACATAGGCAAACCTCATCGGTTTCGGCCCCTAATTTTCAAAAATCCAAAAAAAAAAAAATTACTTCCTTCTTTAGAAAAGTTTTTCTTTGAGACTCCAATTTTAAAAAAAAAATACCAAAAATATATTTTCTTTTAGTTGCTTCTCAAAATCAAAAATATTTTCATTCTTCTTTCGAAAATTGAAAAGAAAATTCAAGAATCAAAAATATTTTCTTTTTCTTTGGAAGTATTTCTTTCCTAAACTTCAGAATAAAAATCCATAAGTGCAAAAATATTTTTCTTTCTTCTTTAGAAGTTTTTCTATCGAAATTCCAAAAAAAAAAACAAACAATAAAAGTCAAAATTCAAAAAAATTCCTTCTTCTTTAGAAGTCTTTCTTTGCAAAATGCTGTAGAAAATCAAAATCCAAAAATATTTTCTTTTCTTCTTTTTAAGTCTTTCTTTCAGAAAAAAGTCCAAAATCCAAAAAAAAAAAATAGTTTATTTGTTTTATTCCTTATCTTCCCGAACTACGCAAGATCTGATTCATGCGGCGTCATGATACGTAGACAACCCATATCAGGTTCGATCGAATGGTTTTAAAAAAACCAAAAAAAAAAGAGAAAGGAAAGAAACAAAAAAAAAAGAGAAAAGAAAAAAAAGGAAAAAGAAGGAGAGTGTTTATTCTAACATGCTTGTTGTTTTGAAATAAAAGATAGTCAAATGTGGTCGGTTTGTTGGTTTGCAATAGCGAGTCACAAAAATAATCCAAGATCTCTCAAAAAAGACTTCTTCTCAACCAATGGAGCAAGCACCATTGTTGTTGGTCTAAAGTCATGAAAGGGCAAGTAGGCAAGTTGGCGGCGAAAAATTAAAAATAGAGACAAATGTGGGGTTGACTTTACCAGATTTGAGCAATAAAATATGGAGTGATCGTCAAAATTTGAGTGTTGAATCCAAAGGAATCAAAATGGTCAAATGTCGTAGTAATGCTGATGTGCAGTGTGGCTAAGATGTCACTTAGTAACGGGAACGTCATTCCTCCTTCAGTCATGGTAGCTTATTTTATCGTCTTTTCTTCTTCTTTTGTGCTATCGGACCTTTCTATCCTTTATTCGATAAAAAAACAGTCAGCTATTTGTGCATAGTTCTTTTCACGCTAGTTCTAATGACATGGCATGCATGCGAAAATTTTGGCCAGATCTTAGAAACTGATTTAATCTGGAATTGGATAATTGGAAAAAGAAAAAAAATACTTTTGAGGATGAATAAAGAATTGAAATATTTGGGAATTAAGGTCGAGTAATATTCACCTTCAAATCATTGTGAAGATCGGGCTTGAGGATGTCTAATCAATTAAAGTATGTTGGAAAGTTTGACATTAACGGATGGAAAGTGTCTTGAGACCACGACACACCAAGAAGACAGACATGTTCGCCAATGCTGTGATCGCGAAAAGATACTATAATTGGTGTTCTCGAGGCTGGGAGGCTCTTTTTCTGCTACCCAAACACTTTATACCATTTGTCACCACTTTGAGCTTGTGTTATTTTCTTTGACCACCCTCTTTTGGAATCAAGTTTAGAGTCAAGAGTCAAAAAAATAAATGAAAAAAAGGGAAAAAAAAAAGAAAAAATGTCCATGTCCCAAGAGTACAAACTGGGGCAATTCTTAGAAAGTTCAAGTAAAAAAATGAAGAAGAAAAAAACTGTCAAAGGTCCATGTCCCCAGAAAACAGAAGCTAGGGCAACTTGTTTTGAAAAGAAAAAAAAAGAAAAAAAAAGGAAACAGAAAGAAAGATGAAAAAATATAGTTAGGTCAGATGTTTGAACTACGTTAGACCTGATAAGGATAAGTAGACAGCCTCACGATTCGGTCCAACCAAATAAAAAAATTTCAAAAAAAAAGAGAAAAACAAAAAGAAAAGAAAAAATCCCAAAAATCCCTAATAGCTGAAACTGGACCCAAAAAAGTTTATTTCACTTTTGAAAGAGTCGATCTCAAAAGTTGTAAGTCTACAACCCCTCACTTTGAGTCAACTTTGAGCTGTCATGCCGACCCTTTCTTCCTATCCATATTCAAAAACCTTCCAAATAAAGACCTCCTAATCAACTTTCAAGAATGTCAAGAAACACAGGCAATGAGCAACGGTTGTCACGCGACATAGAACAGTGTCAAGTTGCTCGCAATAAAAGAAGAGGAAAGAAAAAAGAAAAAGCAAAAAAAAAAGAGGGAAAGAAAAAAAAAGAAAAATGAGAGAGTCTTACTAGTGAAATTCCTCACGGGCACTGTACGACGACGATAAGCAGAGATGAATAAATGAGAGAGACTTGTTGGTGAAAACCCCTCGAGGCACCACTAGTCAAAACAGAGTCGTGAAGATGATGCAAAGGATTGGCACGAACAAGCCCGACTTCAAAGGTCATAAGAATGGTAAAAGAGAAGATTGGATTAGTTTGGTAGATAGGTCATTAAGTCCAAAATGTATGTCATGATCATTAAAGCTAGTTATTGAAAAAAAACTTTTCCTTCTGTCCTTCTGACAGGGGCCATTTCTTATTAATACTTATTTTTTTGCACCATTGTGTCCTCCACTCTGAGTCAGTCCTTGTCAAAACAAGCAAAAATATAAAGATTTCAAAATCTGCTACCAGTTTTTCAGTTGCATGAAGCAAAATTGGCCAGCACACACTACTAGAAAATGGCAGATTTTCGACGGCCAAAACGGTCGGAATGCGGTCAGAAATCACGTATTTCCGACTACTTTCCGTTCGAATTTTGTCGGTCGGAAAAACGATGGTTGGAAAATAATTTCCGACTAAAGTGGTCGCAAATTTCGACGTGGCCAGACTACCAAATAATTCAGTTTTCCGACTAAAGTGGTCGGAATTTACCGACTGAATCAGTCGTAATAATACAAGAAAATTACATAATTTATAATTAAATTTTATTTATTTTCCGACGGAATCCATCGAAAAATGTTGAAAATTAATTTTTTTTTAATTTCCGACCGAAGCAGTCGGAAACTATTAATTAAAAATTAAATTTTATTTAATTTCCGACGGAATCCGTCAAAACCTTCTGAATATTAAATTCTTGTAAAATAAATTTCCAACCAAATCAGTCAAAAATATGACAATTTATTATTAAATCTAGGGAGTTTTCCGACCATTTTAGTCGGAATTTTGTACTAAACTGGGCGGAATTCTGCCCAATTTCGAGCTACACTACCTGTCAAACTATCACAAACAAAAAAATACCAACCAACAATCTAAAACAACGATATATTCATACAATAATACGAACCAACAATACATTAACACTATCTAAATTAACAATACATTAACAATTTCTAAACCAACAATGTCAACCATTAAACCAACAATACCAACATTTAAACCTAACAATTTTAGGTATACAAACATCCAAATAGCAGCCCATGTGTATGTATGTGTGTATGCCAGATTTGTGTTCCAATTTTTTATTAAGAGGCGGAAAATAGACAATGTTTGCAATTTTTAGCCAGAGTTTTAGCGTCTTACCCCTACCTCACATATGCTCTTCCTTTTTCCACACACCAAGTAGTTGCTACATTTGGCAAAAGAATCTAAGTTCTACGCACTAATGGTGCAAAGAACTAAGTCAAAAGTAGAAACATGTTAATTACACTGACGGTATAAAAAATACAAAAAAATCATCACACTATACAACTTAAATCCTTGGAAAAAGTAGAAATATGTAACTTGCCCAAGTATCATTACTCAATCACTTCACACATGTATGATAATCCCATTTAGACTGGCCCATAACGTTAGATGGACCAAAGTCCAACTACTATGCTCACGTTCTGCCTCATTGGAAGCCCATTAGGAAAAGTTGAGAAATTCTGAAAATTGACTCATCAACCTCATCAAATTGTTTATTTTGCGGAATTGTGTAATTACTTCATCTAAAAGTATAGGCAGTTAACTATAGTATATTTTTAAGGGATCTTTACACAAATATACCGTCATATTCATTATTTATTTTTCTAGCTATATACATAATTTATATATTGATTATATATAATTATAGACATATAATGTACTCCATAATTTATGCATATGGTATATCTCTACCAGTTATTTTTAATTTAAGCGGTTGGATTGATGACTATTTGAATTTTTTTTTTAATTACTTAATTATGTTTTTAAGAAATTCTCTCTACCTGCTCTAGTACAAGGTTGAATCATGTAATTGTCTTGTTTAAAAGCTTAGTTTGTCAGATAAAGTACACTTATAATTAGGTAATTATAACTTCAACGTTTTGTCCTAAACTTGCAACTTAAATTCATGTCTAAAGAACAACATAAAGATAACCTTAGAAAAATCATTAATTTTGGCTCCAAAATTCGTTAGCTCTGTTTTACTTATTTCCCCTCCTTTTGGCTGTACCAGGCTAATGCTTGACACTCATAATTTGAATTAGAATCAGAAAATCATACTATACATGTTAATTACACTGACGGTGTAAAAAAATACAAAAAATCATTACACTATACAACTTAAATCCTTGGAAAAAGTAGAAAACCACAACAGAACCAGCAGTTGTAAGCACACGATTAAAATCCAAAAGCCCAGAACAAATACATGTATAGTCTAATTAAACTTAAGGTCACAAACAAAATCAGTGCTGCAATGATCTAGGACTTGACAAAGAATAGAAATCGAAATAAGAAAGAGAGCAAAAACCTTCAGATCATAGCACGTAAGCGTAAATAGGCAAGATTTGTGTTCTAATTTTTTATTAAGAGGCGAAAAATAGATAATGTTTGTAATTTTTAGTCAAAGTGTTGGGTGGAGGAAACGTACCTGGCACGACGGATTTGCAGCGGCGTCGGTGGCAAGAGCTGCTCGTTGATGGAAGCGATAGGTTTAGGTTTGGGGGGAGGTTTAAGTGAGAGAGAGAAGAGAGAAGGAAAAGAAAAGGAAGTCGCTGGGGTTTTTTAAAAAAACTCTCAGACCGATTCGGTCGGTAATTTTGTCAAAAGTAGTCAACCTCCTTTTACTAAACATTTCCGACCGAATCGGTCGCTATTTTTTTTAATTTTTTTTTATAATTATTTTCGATCGAATTAGGCGCTAAAATTGGCAGAATTTTCCGCCAAAATTTACGACGGACATATACGAAATATTAGTCGTAAGTATTATTAAAAATCAAAAAATATATTTTTATGAATATTCCGACCGATTCCATAGGAAATTTCCGACTACTTTTTTCCGTCGGAAATTAGCCAGTTTTTAGTAGTGACACTCAATTGTTACTGTCAAAATGCCTTGAGGATTCATGCAAAGACTCCCTCTAAATACTTGTGTGAGCCTACTTGGAGCAATCAAAGATAACTGGTCATTCTCCCTAATAGACAAATTGCTCAAAAAGCAAGAAATCATTCAAAGATATCGGAAAAGGTCACCTAAGGAAAGATCTCCAGTTGGGATAAGGTTGATTGAGCCATAAATTCAAATGGTACTGGGTGTAAAACAATTAGAGTTGATGCAGAGCAAAAGTCTCTTGAAACTGACTCAAGCTGAGCGAGCAAAAGCTAAGCTGCTCAAGACTCAAGGCCACAAACCGACCATCATCATTTTTAAAACTGACAAATTTTTCTTTGTTTTAAACAGGAATAAAGCAGTGCAAGGAAAGTGGTTCAAATAAAAGAGAAAAAATAGAAGGAAAGAGAAAGTAGGGAAGGAAAAGAAAAGAAGAGAATAGACTACACAGGGAAGTTTCTCAAATTTTTGCTTTATTGTCTTGATATTGTACATAAAATCTTGCCATTGATCTTCACATTTTTCCTACTAGGATAAAAGTCCTAGTCTGATGGATTTTCCTCCCAATATAAATCTTAGTATAATGAATCTTTCTCCTAAGATAGAAATCTTAGTCTGATGAATCTTTCTCCTAAGATAGAAAACCTTGTCTGATGAATTTTTCTCCTTAGATAGAAAACCTAGTCTGATGAATCTTCTCCTAGGATAAACGTCTTAGTCTAATGAATCTTTCTCCTAAGATAGGAAACCTGGTTAGATGAATTTTCTCCTAGGATAGAAATCTTAGTTTGATGAATCTTGCTCCTAAGATAGAAAACCTAGTCTGATGAATTTTCTCCTAGGATAAACGTCTTAGGCGAATGAATTTTTCTCTTAAGATAGAAAACCTAGTCCGATGAATTTTTTTTCCTAGGATCAAAATCTTAGTCTGATGAATCTTTCTTCTAAGATAAAAGACCTAGTCTGATGAATTTTCTCCTAGGATAGAAATCTTAGTCTGATGAATCTTTCTCCTAATATAACAAAAAAAGGGACCTAGTCTAATGAATTTTCTCCTACGATCAAAAGCTTAGTCTGACGATTTTTTCTCCTAAGATAAGATAGAGAACCTAGTCTGGTGAACTTTCTCCTAGGATCAAAATCTTAGTCTGATGAATTTTTCTCCTAGGATAGAAATCTTAGTCTGATGAATCTTTCTCCTAAGATACCAAAAAAAAAAGATAGAAAACCTAGTCCGATGAACTTTCTCCTAGGATCAAAATTTTAGTCTGATGAATTTTTCTCCTAAGATAGAAGACCTAGTCCGATGAATTTTCTCCTAGGATCAAAATTTTAGTCTGATGAATCTTTCTCCTAAGATAGAAGACCTAGTCTGATGAATTTTTTCCTAGGATAGAAATCTTAGACTGATGAACCTTTCTCCTAAGATAACAAAAAAAGGGGACCTAATCTGATGAATTTTCTCCTAGGATCAAAAGCTTAGTTTGACGATTTTTTCTCCTAAGATAAGATAGAAAACCTAGTCTGGTGAACTTTCTCCTAGGATCAAAATCTTAGTCTGTTGAATTTTTCTCCTAGGATAGAAATCTTAGTCTTGGTTCATTTTAGCATAAGTACACAATTTAGCAGTCTCATTTTTCCAACATAAGGCCCCATTCCCTAGTTGAGATTTTTAGATATAGAGCTCCATTCCCTAATACTTTCCATCCTAGATAGACACAATTCTTGTTTTATTTGGAAAAAAAAGAGAGAAAAAAAAAAGAGAATAAGTTCAAACTTTTGTCACAAATAACTCACGAAATTTTTCTAGTGAAAACTGGGGCAAAAAATTTTCGTTCGTTTGTTTGTTTTGGTGTCTGAGCAGGTTTGACCTCGAGGCACATGATTCGAGATGACCAAAAGATGAGTCTCCATCCAAAATAAAGAAAAGAAGTGAACTCAAAATGCAGAAGCGGAGAAATATGCGGACTACTCAACATATAATTGAAGTCACAAGCTTCGCATGTCCCGCCTTGATCCGAAAAGCTGAAGAAGGAAGAACCAACACCTGAAGCTAACAAGCATCAAGATTCAGATCAGGGTCCGCATGAAGAACCAACCAAGACTCAAGATCAAGCTTCAGAAGACTCACATATAGGAATCTTGTAACTCGTAGCTGATAGGCTTAGTTAGTCTTTTTCATTTTTGATTTTGATGAAATTAATAACGGGACCGCGGACCGGAACCTCGACGGAACGGCACCTCACTCAACTCTCGAACTCATCACTCCATCACCTCGTCCACTTCTGAACTCGACCTGATTCCCTTATATCCCGGGATATGTAGGCCGTCCAAAACCAGGACTCGGTTGTGCCTTTCCTTTTTATTTTCTCCCTCTTTTGAATAAATATGGTCAAAAATAAGTCACATGGTTCACTTTAAATTTGCCCGAAAACTCTTCGTGTTTCCGAACAAAGAGGGGCAGCTGTGAACACCTAATTTTTGATCATGTTTGAATTTATTCCCGCTCACTACCCACTTTCCCCACTCACTTCCCACTTTTCTCACTTTCTCCACTCACAACCCACTTTCCCCACTCACTTCCCACTTTCCCCACTCAATACTCCACTCTTCATTGTTTCCCACTCCTTGTCCCCCACTTTTCTACCACTCACAAACCTCACCCCTCCATAAAACTCATGCACATTAGATGTTAGGCTAGAGGAGAGAGCTGTATACACTCTATATACACTGGAGATACTCTCGATATACACTGGAGATACTCTCGATATACACTAGCAGCCATAAACGTCCCCCTTCAACCTTGTGTAATCGTCTTCTTTGTGAAGACTGAACTTCTGCAACCTAACACCGGAAAATACCCATAGCTGACCCTTCTCTATCTTCTTCTCCAACTCCTCCTCTCACACATCTATGGCGAACTCGCCGGAAAACACAGAAAGCTCTATCGCCACTGCTCCTTCTTCGTCTATCACAGCTACAACATCGATGAAACTTGCTTGAATTCTCCATGAAACAGTTCCTCAAATCAGCTTCGAAATCAGATCCAAACCCAGCGTGAAAACACATAAGAGAAATAGCTTCAAAAACTAGCTTCCTTACAGTGTGAAACAGCCACAAAACTGTTGTTCAAACTCCATTAAAACTCATTCAAAAATGCACCTCCAAACCAGACCTCATAACAGTAATAAACGCAGCACCATTAGCCTCTGAAATGATCCATAAACGCAGCAAAGGTCCAGCTTTTCTTCCCGTTCGGTTGAGTCCGAGGTTGCCGCCAAGGTCGTTAGCTTGTAGATCCGTTCGTGGTTCCGATAAGGGTCTAGTGTTGTTGTAGCTCTGCTGTTGGAACTGTGTAAAGTTTCTCTATATATTGAAAGCCCGAAATTGCTTCAATCAAGGACGATTGGTTTGGTGCTCTACTAGTAAATCGACGTTTTTAAAAAAGTAAAAATGCCGTGGATTTCCCCTTTCCTGATGAGTTGCTCATTTAGTTCATTTTTTTTTATATGAGTTTGAGTTCCTTAAAATGATTATTCCTTTATTTGATATTGGGTGCTTTAGTTTTCCTTTGGTTGATCAATAACATGCTACATATGACTAGAAAATACTTGGGTTCTGTGTTTGTTTGATAAAAATAGAAGGTTTGGGCTTTTTATGAAAAATTTGGCTAGAGACTGATTCTAGATTGATTTTAAAATTAATGGATCATTAGTTATAATCTGATGTGGATGTCATTGATCTGTGGGGTGCTAGTAGTTGGAATGGGTTTTGTACTTTGTTAATGAATTGATTTCTATAGAATTGTTAATTAACTGTAAGGTCCCCTTCTTTAATGAATTTGAAGCGGGTCCAAACTCCAATAAGGCTACGGCCGAGCCTATATTTCCATAATCAATCACATCACAACAAATCTCGAAATAGCTTAAAAAGAACAATGAAATTTCGTAGTTGCTTCAAACGCACTATTTTAAATTAATTTTCTAAATTTGGGTATGCATTTCATGTGACCCAACTCCGATTATCAATAACGTTAAATAAAATGTGTCTCGGTTGCGTGTTCATTTCATGTTGCGCGGTCTAAAGACGTATTTTAGATGACGTTAAAATCTTCCTTAAAATAATCAAAGGCGGTTTAAAGCTAAAATGCACATAGGTTTAAAAGTGTTTTAAAATCAGATAATTAGACCAATAATGATAGTTGAGCGACCATGATAGAACCATGGAACTCGGAAATGCCTAATATCTTCACCCGGGTTAACAAAATTCCTTACCCGGATTTCTGTGTTTACGGACTGTTAAATAGAGTCAACCCTTTTCTCGATTCGGGATTTAAAACTGGCTATTTGGGATACCATAAATCTCCCAAGTGGCGACTCTGAATCTTTTAATATTAATCCTGTTTCGATTGTCACTTCAAGTTGGAAATAATTCCCTTATATACTATCCTTTAGGGTGGTGTGTAAAAAGGGAGGTGTGACAGACACTAAGAAGAAATGTAATTTAGAAAACCAGATATTGGGTAAGAACTTGAAATTATCTCGAGGGGAAGGATTTAGGCACCCCTCAAGATCCACTAGTGTGGTTCCCGGCCATGCTATAATTGTGACTTTAAGTGCAAATGACAAGTGAACAAGCAAGAATTGCAAATATGAGATAGTTTTCACATAACGGTTGCAAGCAACTGAAGTAAGAGAAGTTAAAGAAGCTGAAGTTTGGGAAGAAAGCAGTTTTTAAAAGTTTTTAAAATAACCAAGTAAATGGGGGTTTCACATAATTATTGCAAGTAATTGGAGTAAAAGAGGTTAAAGAAGCTGAAAATTTAACAGTTTTTTCAAAACTCTGAAAAATAAACAAGTAAAGGGAAGGGGTCCTAGGTTTATAAATAATATGAATCACCCCACGCAACACCCGGTAAGAGTTTATACAAGTGGTGTTATCGCGTGATCATTATATTCATATCTACCTGTTCTCATCCCGTTAAGGTATTAAACGCGAAATGGTCTCATTTTCCTATTGCATGCTACTATTCGCCCCAATCCTATTAGTCCCGGAGGTATTTGGGACTACTAGTCCTACAAGGTGAGTACTAGGCTAAACCCCTAGGTTTTAAAGGATAAAATTATAAACGACAAGTAGAGAAACAGTTAGGACTTGCACATATGGGGTACACATAAACAGTTATATGGCTCATAATATCCCTCCACAAATAAGGCATGTAAATAGGACGTCTCAAACACAATGAAAATCTCAGATTCAAAACCTTAACATGAATTCTAGATGGGTAAACAGCAGGTTTTAATGAGTTTTAGCAAAAGGAATGAGCGATTTTTAAAAAAAAAAGTAGTTTGTAGGCAAGGCAGGAATTTTAAGTGTAAAGACAGTAGCAAACAACAGAGTTTAATGAATTCCATAAAAATGACTAATTGGTTTGAAATCCATTTTGTAATAAACAAGCGGTGAATAAATAATTAATTTTTTGATTTTAGCAAACATTAGGCCTAAGGTTTGCCTAGGCGTCTTATTTTATGAAATCAATGAAATGCAGGTCTTTAAACTTGGTTTTAAAAGACATGTGATGAGAATGAGAATCCTATAGGCATGGTGTCTAAGAATGCAAAGACAGCATATTGAAGATGTAACCAATTTTAGGTTTTTAGGAAGAGAATGCAGAAAAAATATTTTTAGTTGTTGCAACACATTTTCAGCGGGATTATCAACTACCCAAAAGATACAGGAGTTCGATTTTATTTAATTATTGAGCCTAACACATGCTTTCTAGGCGTCCAATTGAGTACTTAGACCAAACTTTAAAATATAGACATGCTGAAAATAGATCCTAAAATACATGGTTTCTAATGCAAATAACGATAATACAACTAAGACCAGGATATCTACATATGATTTATTCATGCGGAGACAGCATTGTTTTAAAAAAAATAGTGATTTAGCATTATTTCTAATGAAGCATGTAGTTAACATCGTTAAGATCTAACGTGGATCCCTAAGTGAACGTTGATGTGATGAGATGCATACATGAATAGACCTAAGAAAACATGATATCTAATGCAAACATGTCCTATGCAGGATCTCTATTGCGCACAGAGGTGAAGTAAATCCTAAGGCATGTTTTCTACCCAAAATTATTTAAGCCTGCATTATCCACCCTTTTCACTATCCAGCCCTGAAGTGTTTTATAAATAATTATTATAGACCAATATTGTCTATATTGCACAACTGAATAAAAGAGAAATCAAGAAGCTATACTATAGAAGGCCTAACAGTAGGCCCAAAGTACCAGACCCACTTTCCATATGTCATGGTCTTCCAACCCAAGTGTGTCATAGTCTCTAAGGACCTCAGAAGATCCTGGACAGTGCTCACACCCAGGCACCCTAGCCAAGGATGAGTAAGTACAGTGTAGAAGGCCAGCCTCGTGTTTCAGAGTTCAATGGGTACTCAGAGGTCCCCAAGGTAGTTCTCACTCGAAGAAGGAAGAACCTAGAGTCTAAGAGTGGTGGGGAGGTGCTTGCAGTTTAAAGAGAATTTAAGTTTGAAAAGAGTAATTGAGACAACAACATTGAAAAGATGATTTCAAAAAATGATGAAGGATTTTGGTAAAATAGTTTATCACAGAAAGAGGCAATACAACTGCAGCTAGCAGGTAAAGAACTCATGAAAGAGCAAGCACAAACAGGGGTAAGGGATTGGGACAGATAACTTTGATATCAGCGTTTAGATAGAGTTATAGTTATCACATAGTTACCACATAGTTGTCACATAATAGCACATATTAATAGGATCAGGATTACATAATACTTACGTAGCAGGAGAGGCAGGTTTTAAGCACATAGTGAGAGCAAGTAACAACAATTAGGTCAGGGCGAGAAATAGCAACCCATGAACATATAAGCATACTAGAGTCTCAGAATGAACTGGAGGCATATCAGACTCAAACAAAGGGAGGGATAGGGGTGTATTAATGACATAATTACAATGAACCATATGGAAAACAAGATACACATTCAGACTTAACAAAAGGAAAAGATATGATTAGGATTAAGCTAGTTACATGGTAAGCAGTGGAACCAAAGGATGAAACACATAAGGAATAGTAAGTAAGTAAAAAAACTGGAGCATATTGTGTGTAGATCCTATAAAGCTAAAAAAAATAAATAAAAAATAAAAACATACCAGTTAGATAATAGAGAACAGCAAAGTGTTGGAGATAGCACAGCAGTAGCAGTATGCAGGACAAAGAAAGCAGCAATAGAACAGTAATATGCAGGATGAGAGCAGCAGTAGTATGCAAACGTACAAGAGCAGTAGAGATTACTCAGTCTTGGGTGTGTTTGTGTGATCAGTGATCTCAATGTCAATTTGTGTGTATGTCAGTGTCTTTGTTCGTATAAATCTCAGTGTGTTTGTAAAGAGGAAAGACGGGTCTTTATATATTTTTGAAAACAAGCAGTACATAGGCAAAGAGTGCACAAGCATGGAAATAGCAATCAATTAGTGTCAATTAAGACAACTGAACTCCTTTAATTAAGGAGTCTAGTTCAAACGGTTAGTCAAGGCAGAATAAGGAAAAGAAATCAGTTCAGTAAGGTTGATTAGGGAAAAGAAACCACATAGTGCATAAACAAGGCCAAATACATAGTGGGTAATTAAGGAAAGTTGAAATAACAGTGTATTTATAAAGTAAAAATAGGGCATCAGTTTGAAAATCAACCAAGAGGATCCTGGATCCAATTGTAATCACAGGGAATCCAAAGTAATTAAGGAAAGCATCACATAAATATATAAATAATTCAAAAATTGGTACAAAATTACAGAAGGAATACACAAGATCGTGTATTTAAGGAAAACATCACAAGCATGGGATTTTTACACAAAAAGATCAGCACAAATCATCAAGTAAACAGCCAGTAAGGTAAAGGTCGAAATTATCAAGCATTTAAATAGCAGTCAGATGATTAACAGGAAGAGATATTCATAGAAATCAATAGGAAAAGGTCATAGTAGTGAATTAAATAGGAGTCACATAGAACACATGAGTGCACACAATTGAGCAACAAATGGATACACATAATAAAGATTAACCTAAAAATTAGGATTTCAGCATAACAATAATCGCTTAAACACAGTAGAGACGTTTTAAAAATCAAAGGAAAACTGTTTTGAGAACAGGGTCGAGAAACCCTAGTTCTTGAAATTGTTAAAAATAGAATTTTAGAAAAACATGAAGAAACTTAAAATAGCACCGTAAACATAAAACAGATCTTAAAAGAAAACCCAAAATAAAGAGGACTAGGGTTTCGTGGAACCCAGAAAAGAGGGCAAACATCATGAACAACATAGATTTAGTCGGAGAGACTGCAAACTTACTCAAACGGCCGGGGGTTGGCCAAAAAATGGCAAGAGACCCATAGGAGGTGAGTGAACCACTCCAGGTTCATCTGAAGAGCCTAGGATATCACTGAGGGGTTGAGAAGTGGGTAGATGACCAAGAGATAGTGAGGAGCCATAGGGTCCAGTGAGAAAATTGGTCGGAGAAGGTGAACATACCCCGTCAGAGGGGAGAAGCCAAGGGAGCTTCTAGACAATAATAGAGAGATAGAGAGAGAATGAGAGAAAGAGAGAGATGAGGAGTCTCGAAAATGAGACGGGGGGAAGGGGGTAGGTGAGGGTTTAATTATGGAAAGGGGGATCTGGGCCGTTGATCTTATTTGATCAACGGCTCAGATTAGTTTGGAATTGGGCCAGGTTAATTTAGGGATTGGGCTGGGGCGGATTTGGTTGGCTCTTGGGTTAATTGGGTTTAATTAAATCTGATGGGTTGGGGTTAAAATTGCATAGGTTTTAAATAGGAAATAGGCCAAATGTTAAATACCCATTTTAAATAAAATAATTAATCAGTTAAATAGCTAATAAACAAAATTAAGACCAAATAATTAAAATTGAGATGATTAACTAGCATAAAAATATATAATGGTTTGTTATGGATTTTAAAACGATATAAATGTATATTTTTGTTGTTATTGCGAAAAATTATTAAAATTAGCTAAATAATGCCAATATTGGCTAATTTGGAAAATAATCAAATTCTAATGGGATATATCGAGTAATAAATGTTTTGAAATTGTTTTTACATCATTTATGCATAATTATGGAACATAAATTATTAAATAAATAAGAATTAATTTGATAAAAATACAAAAAATTATGAAAAAAATATTATTTATTATAAAAAGGGATTTTGAAGGCATATACGTGGGTTTGAAAATAGTTTGGGAAAAATTGGGTATTAACACATGTTCCCCGATGTCCACTTGCCACCTGGTTTCAAGACTCCCAAATTTAAAAAGTATGATGGATATGGAGACCCCATAGTCTACCTGAAAAGGTATTACAATCACCTAAGAGGTGCAGGAAAAAATAAAGAATTGCTAATAGCTTATTTTAAGGAAAGCCTTACGGGAGTAGCCTCTGAATGGTTATGGATCAAAACACCTCTCACTGGCATGTCTGGGATGACATGGCTCAGGCCTTTGTTAAATAGTTACAATATAACATCGACATCGCCCCGGACCGTAATTCCTTTTCAAATCTGAAGAAGAACCAACTGAAAGTTTCAGAGAATATGCCATTAAATGGAGAAAGCAAGCAGCTAGAGCTAAGCCATCCATGGATGACCACGAGCTAATCACTGTCTTTCTTCAGGCTCAAGAGACAAATTATTTTGAAAAAATGATGTCCGCAGTGGGTAAATCCTACTCGAAAGAAATAAAAATGGGGGAAATGGTTGAGAATGATCTTAAGACAGGCATAATTATAAGTCAAGCAGTTCTCAAAGCCGCAACTCAGGCTATCCAGATTGAATCTGATAATTGTAGTGACACGAATGAGAAGGACGAAGAAATCATGATGACATCAAGGTCGAGAAGAGTTCCTAGGAGAGCATCTCGAAGGTATGACCAGCCTCGTCTATTTCCCGATGATGCTCCTAAGCACTACTAACCACCTCAGAACTTACAATACTCTGTTGCTCCACCTCAGTATGTTGTCTAGCCACCAAATCACCCAAGAAGGCGAGCACGAGCATCACAAAATCTCCAACAACCTCCACAAAATTTTCAAATACCCTATAACCCACATACAAGTCGGGGGTATAGAGGGGAACAAAGGTTGAAAGATAAGTTTACACCAATACGGGAGTCCTATGCAAGCTTATTTGAGAAATTACAGCATTATGGCATGATTGCACCTATTCCTCCAAATTATGTGGACCCACGTGTAAAGATCTTTGACCCTTCTAAAAGGTGTGAATACCATTCTAATACTCAGGGGCAGAATGTTGAAAGTTGTTAGGATTTGAAAAGAGAAATCGAAAGGATGATCCGGGAAAAACTAATTATAATCCAAGACAGTGACACCCAGAATATCACGCAAAATCCTTTAAATGCATATGATGATGCACACTTTGTGGGGATGATGCGTGGTGACATGGAACATGAGAATCCTCTCGGGAACTTGCCGACTGAAATTGGAGAAGGCCATGGTGATTCTGATGAGCAAATTTGTGGCTAAATGTCAAGCTTAACAATTGAAAAGTCATTCTCTCCTTATTAGGAATGAATCTGGTAGCTTGTTTTTATTTTTTTTTCTATTATCTGGGTTATTTTAATGTTGTGATCCAGATTTTATTTGTTTTATTAAGTCAAACCCTTATATCCCTCTATTCTATTTGTGTGAGTGTTATCTATCTGTTTTGTTGCTATTTTCATTAGCCGGGTTATGTTAGGTTTGTCACTTGGATTTTAGGTTGTATGTCTTGTTGTCTACTCAATAAAACACAGTTTTTCCTTTTGTGTCGTTCCATGCTTAGTTCTTTTCCCGCTAGTTTTAGTGACATGACATGCATGCGAAATTTTTGGCCAGATCTTAGAAAATTGATCTAAGCTTGAATTGGATAACTGATAAAAAGACACATTTGAGGATGAAAAAGAGTTGAAATACTTTAGAATTAAGGTCGAGTAAAATTCACTTTCAAATCATTGTGAAGATCGGGCTTGAGGATATTGAATCAATTGAAGCTTGGTCAGAAGTTTTACATTAATGGATGGAAAGTGTCTTGTGACCATGACACACCAATAATATAGGCATGTTCATCAATGTTGTGATCGCAAAAGGATACTATCTTTGGCATTCCCGATGCTGGGAGGCCCTTTTTCTGCTACCCAAACATTGTATACCCATTGTTACCCCTTTTGAGCCTGTGTTATTTTCTTTGACCCCCCTCTTTTGGAATCAGGTTTAGAGTCAAAAGTCCGAAAAAAATGAAAAACAAAATAATAACAACAAAGGTCCATGCCCCAAGAGTACAAACTGGGACAGCACTTTGAAAGTTCAAGTGAAAAAAAACTATTGAAGGTCCATGCCCTCAGAAGATAGAAGTTGCGGCAAACAAAAAGAAAAAAAAGAAAAAAAATAGAGGGAAAAGAAATATGAAAAAAATAGTTAGGTCAGATATTTGAACTACGTTCGACCTAATTCCTTAAAAAGGAATATGTAGGCAGCCTTGCACAGTTCGGTCCAACTAAATAAGAATAAAAAAATCCAAAAATCCCCAGTATCTGGAACTGGGGCAAAGATTTTATTTTACTTTTGAAAGAGTCGATTCCAAGAGTTTTAAGTCTACAACCCCTCATTTTGAGTCTACTTTGAGCCTTCATGCCGACCCTTCTTTCCAACCCTATCCAAAACCTTCCAAATAAAGACCTCCCGATATGCCTTCAAGAATTCCAAGAGAAGCATGCTATGAACAATAGTTATCACACGACATAGAACACTGTCAAGTTTCTCAAGAAAACAACAGAAAAAAAGAGAAAGAAAAAATGAGAGTCTTACTAGTGAAAACCCGCACGGGCACTGTAAGGAGATGGTAAGCAGAGATGAACAAATGAGTGAGACTTATTGGTGAAAACCCCTCGGGCTACCACTTGTCGAAAGTGAGTCATGAAGCTGATGCAAAGGATTGGCACGAACAAGCTCGACTTCAAAGTCATAAGAATGGTATAAGGGAAGATTTGGTTAGTTAGATAGATCAGCCGTTAAGTCCAGAATGCATGATCATTAAGGCTAGTTATTAAAAAGAAAACTCATCCTTCTGTCCTTCCCGACAGGGGCATTTCTTGTTACGTGTTTCCTTGCATCATTGTGTCCTTCACTTTGAGTCAGTCCTCGTCAAAACAAGCAAGAAAAGATTTCAAAATCTACTACCAGCTTTTCAATTGCACAAAGTAAATTTGGCCAGCATACTTAGGTGTTACAATCAACGTGCCTTGAGGATTCATGCAAAGGCTTCCCCAAAAGACTCTTGTCAGCCTACTTGGTGCAAGCAAAGATAATTGGTGATTCTCTCTGACAGACAAATTGCTCAAAAAGCAGGAAGTCATTCAAGTTATTAGAAAAGGTCACCTAAGTAAAGATCTCCAGATGGGATAAGGCTGATTGAGCCTCAAATTCAAATGGCACTAAGTGTGAAACAATTAGAGTTGGTGCAGAACAAAAGTCTCTTGAGACCGACTCAAGCTGATCAAGCAAAAGCCAAGCGTCTCAAGACTCAAGGCCACAAACCGACCACCACTCTTAAAAATGAAAAAAATTTCTTTGTTTGAAACAAGAACAAAGCAGCACGGATAGTGGTTCAAAAAAAAAGAGAAAAAACAAAGAACAGCCGACAAAGGTAAGTTTCTCAAATCTTTATCTTTACTTGTCTTGTTATTGTGCATAAAGTCTTTCTATTGATCCTCATATTTTTTTTCTCCTAGAATAAAAATCCCGAGTCTGATGGATTTTCTCCCAATAAAAATCTTAGTCTGATGAATTTTCTCCTAGGATAAACGTCTTAGTCTGATGAATCTTTCCTAAGATACCAAAAAAAAGGGAGAAAGGAGACCTAGTCTAATGATCTTTCTCCTAGGATCAAAATTTTAGTCTGATGAATCTTTCTCCTAAGGTAGAAAACCTAGCTTGATGAATTTTCTCCTAGCATCGAGGTCTTAGTCTGATGAATTTTTCTCCTAAGATAAGATCCCTAGTTTGATGAACTTTCTCCTAGGATAGAAATCCTAGTCTAATGAACTTTCTCCGAGGATCAAAATCTTAGTCTGATGAATCTTTCTCCTAAGGTAGAAAACCTAGTCTGATGAATTTTCTCTTAGGCAGTCCAGCATTCAGATAGCACCGTATAAGGCTTTATATGGTAGGCGGTGTAGATCCCCGGTGACTTGGTTTGAGCCGGGTGAGGCTACATTATTGGGCACAGACTTTGTTCAAGATGCTTTGGAAAAGGTTAAGGTGATTCAAGATAGACTCCATACAGCCTAGTCCAGACAGAAGAGTTATGCGGATAGGAAGATTTTTGATGTTTCCTTTATGGTTGGAGAGGGGGTTCTGCTTCGGGTTTCGCCTATGAAGGGTGTTATGAGATTTGGAAAGAAAGAGAAGTTGAGTCCGAGGTTTATTGGCCTTTTGAGGTATTGAGGCATGTTGGGGAGGTTGCTTATGAGCTTGCGTTACCTCCTAGCTTGGCAGAAGCTCATCCAGTATTTCATGTTTTGATGCTCCGGAGATATCACCGCGATCTGTCGCACGTGTTAGATTTCAGTTCAGTCCAATTAGATAAGGATCTATCTTATGTTGAGGATCCAGTGGCGATATTGGACAGCCAGGATCGAAAGCTGAGGTCAAAAAACATTGCATCAATGAACGTTCAGTGGCGTGGTCAGCCGATCGAGGAGGTGACCTGGGAGACCGAGCAGGATATGCGCAGCCATTGCCCTAATCTTTTCACTATTTCAAGTATGTCTCTATGCTCGTTCGAGAACGAATGACTGTTTAAGTGTAGTAGGATGTAATGACCCGGCCGGTCATTTTAATAATTTACGCCCTAATTCCCTATTAACTGTATTCCCCGTGTTTGTTTCTGCTATTGTGAGTTGTGGGGAGGATTTATTCTAATTTTTAGAATGTTTTGGAATACTTAGTCCCTAAATTAGAGTTTGGGTCTTAGGGGTATGTTCGGATTGTATTTCGGAGGTCTGTAGCTTATTTAGGCTTGAAATGCCGAAAGTTGAATTTTTGAAGTTTCCGGTTCGGTAATGAGATTTTGATATCCGGTTCGGAATGGAATTCTAGAAGTTGGAGTAGCTTCGTAGTGTTGAATATGATGTATGTGAAAAATTTCAGGTCATTCAGACGAGGTTTGATAGACTTTTTGATCGAAATAATATTTTGAGAGTTTTTGGAGTTCTCAGGCTTGAATTCGATGTTAAATTGGTGTTTTGATGTAGTTTTGAGCATTCCGAAGGTTGGAACAAGTTTGAATGATGTTTTAGGATTGGTTGGTATGTTTGGTTGAGGTCTCGGGGGCCTCGGGTGTTTTGGGTGCTTAACAGAAATTAAATTGGACTTAGGAGAATTTGATTTTGGCCGAACCTGTCATAACCGCACCTACATAAATGGGACCGTAGGTGCGGTGCCGCAGAAACGGCTAAGAGACTACAGGTGCAGCCAGATGAAGGAGCGCTAGAAGCTGCAGGTGCGGAAGTGTTCACGCACCTGTGAGATCGCAGATAAGGTAAATTGGTCGCAAGTGCGAAAATGGGACTTTAATGAATCATCGAGGTGCGGTTTATTTTTCAACAAAAGTGGGACCGCAGGTTCGGTCCCTTGGTTATAGAAGCGGCTTTGCTGGGCAGAAAATAAGAAATTTTGAGGGTTTGAAATCAGAAGTTAGAAAATCAATTTGGAGCTCGGGAGAGGGCGATTTTTGGAGGATTTTCAAGAGAAAATAAGTGGGTAACGATTCCTAATCACTTTCTAGTTGTATTCCTATAATCTAATCTTAATTTTGTCATTTAATTTCGGATTTAGGATGAAAATTAAGGAGAAGTGGAGAAAAGTTCTTAGGCCTAATTATGGGGTTTTGATCTAGATTTTGATGTCGGATAGAAATAATATTGGTATAAATGAACTCGTGAGAGTATGAGGATTCTGAATTTGTAAAATTTACCCGATTCCGAGACGTGGGCCCAGGGAACGTTTTGGTCAGTTTTTCCTAATTTCATGTATTAGCTTAGAATTAATTAGTGGAATCAGTTACTTGAAGTTTTATTTACATTATGCAATTGATTTGAATAGATTTGAGCCATTTGAAATTGAGTACTCGTGGCAAGAGCGTGGTTTCAGGTTAATTTTTTAGCTGGTTTGAGGTAAGTGACTTGCCTAACCTTGTGTGGGGGAACTCCCCTTAGTATTTGGTATTATTGATATTTGAAATGCCTTGTACGTGAGGTGACGAGTGTGTAATTGTGCTAATTATTGAAAATTCAGTTTTCGTTAAGTAACTAAAAATTGTGTTTCCTTTTCTGTTTATACTACTTGCAATTTAAGGTTGTTGTTAGTGTAGGAAAGCATGTCTAATTGACTTAATTGCTTATTTGCTCAACTGCCTTGTTTGGATTATGTGCAGCATGCTAGATTAGAAATACATGTTTTACCTTGGTAAGAAATTTGAATTGAATTGTGTATTCTTCATGTTGCTGCTGTGTATTTACTTTGAGACTACGGGACGTTATCCCGGGAGATCCCCCTGCAATTTTATATTGGAACTACAGGACTGCACCCAGTAGATTCCCCCAGTACTAGGTATTTACATTTGGGACTATGGATCAGGATTTTGGTAGATCCTCCCGCACTATGATTTGGACTACGGGACAGTATCTCGGGAGATCCACTGCATATTTATATTTGGGACTACAGGACGGTATCCTGGGAGATCCTTGGTTGTTATCTCTATGTTGAGATGTATTCTTTCCTTTATTACTTATATCTCTGTAATAGTTGTTTTTATTCTTATTATCTTGTGTTAGTTCATACTGTTAGCATTTAATTACATTGTCGTATTTTATACTGCTTTATCTCATTTTTCAGCTATAATCAGTAGGGCCTTGACCTTCCTCATCAATACTCGATCGAGGTTAGGCTTGGCACTTACTGAGTATCGTAGTGGTGTACTCATGCCTTTTCGGTGCATGTTTTTTATGTGCAGATCCAGGTACTTATACTCAGTCCTACTACCCTTGAGGCGAGGTGATTCTCTAGAGACTTCGAGGTATATCTGTCGCATCCAGATACCGAGAAGTCCCTTTCCATTCTCTCTTACAGTATTAGACCTTATGTATTTACTCTTGCTTTGACATTCCGGAGTTAGACACTTGTAGTTATCTAATAGCTTGTGATTTCATGAGATTTCGGGTTTTGGGAAATGTTGTTCAGTTCAAGCGTTTGTATTGTATATGCCGAGTGGCTTCTTTAAACCTTCACTATGTTTATTCTGCAAGTTTTTATTTGTTTTATGTAAGGTCCCGTGAAAATTTTTGCTCGAAACCCGGGATCTCGTAGTGCCAATTTAGGAATATGTTTTAGAAAAAGGTCGCCCCGGTTCGGACCCTTTCGATTGATCTGTGCATTAAAAGGTTAAAGAATATATTTTTCAGAAGGGTACATTTCTGCGACCCACTATGCGACCGCATAACAGCAATACGGGTCACATATCTGCCGCAGAGTGAGACAGTATGTTGGCTAATTTTGAGGTCAACTATGCGACCAATTATGCGATCGCATAATTAATATGCAGGCCGCATAGTCATCGCATAATATCCTTGAAATTTTTGCGAGGGGCAGTTTTGTGGTGCATTATGCGACCGCAGAACAGGTATGCAGACCACATTATTGTCGCATACCCAGGCAGTGTGTTCAGTTTTTAGGACCATTTTTACGGACCGCATGTCTATTATGCGATCGCAGATCTGTTCCAGGGCTCCAAATTACTAATTTTCTTACCCGACCCCAT
Source organism: Nicotiana glauca (assembly GCA_026770625.1). Classification (NCBI taxonomy): domain Eukaryota; kingdom Viridiplantae; phylum Streptophyta; class Magnoliopsida; order Solanales; family Solanaceae; genus Nicotiana; species Nicotiana glauca. The sequence continues at coordinate 305,117 of MU708977.1, read as the reverse complement.
GTCGATATATTATATGCTACCCTTCATTTTAGGCCTATTTTTTGATGTATTTAGAGATAGAGAGATAGAGGGTCCTATAAGGAGAAGGGGTTGTTCATCAATATTTCTCCTAAGATATTGGTTAACCTTGAATATTTGTTAAGAAAGGTACCTAGGTCTTCTTCCTAAAAGGTAAGGTTTTATAACCCAAGCTCTTAATTACTAGATATGACTAGGATAGACCATTAGAAGGGTAATTGACGAGGATAGAAGTGGATATCTTCTATGAATGAGTTCTTAAAAGTATTTGGGTAGGTCTTGAGCTAAGGATGGGATGAGGAAAGGTAGGATCTTTCACCAAATAGTTTTAAAAGCATAATGCATACTTAGTGTTCGAGAATATGCTCAAACGAGCTAGAACTATGATCACCTCTCTAATTTGTGGTTCGATTTGTCATGTTCCTAAAAGATTGACGTTGTTAAGAGTCTCGGAGTATAGTAGGACTTAAGGAAAGCTCAATCGAGGTATGTAGGCTAAACTTTCTCTCTCAGAAGTGAATTCCATATTGTTTTGTGAGTTTAAGTGTGGTTTGTCTACCAAAATGGTATAGCCTTGAGTCACACTCTAAATGAAGGTTAGTATCTTAATTGGGTGAGAAGAATTCAATTTGTTTAATATCCCTAGTTGCTCTTATGTGTATTAAATGCCTTGATTGAATGTGTCTATTTGCTGATAAACTGTAAAGATGTTTGAAAATGAACCGAATGGGAAAATGTGAAACAAATTATGAAATAAGCCTCGACCCAACAGTTATGAACTAGCTTCAAAAATAGAATGACCTAAAGGTCTTGTAACCGAACTAATCCCATAAGTGGTTGTTCTAGATATTACCTTGCCTTTTTAAATACAAACATTACAATGCGAGTCCTTATACATTCCGATGTTGAAATTGTACAATTGTTAAAATGGGAAAGGAATAATTTAAGGATAACTGAGGTGCTTGCTTGCTTATAATTCCGATGTGTATTTTGATTGTTGGTTGACATGTCCCTCCTTAGGAAGAATCCTTTGTGTTTAATGATTCTATTACTATTGAACTCGAATATATATATATATATATATATATATATATATATATATATATATAAAGGAGATAAAAATGTGGAAAACCATATGCGGCCTTCGTGCCATGAGAAAGTTGAAACTTGTGAAAGGCCCAAAGTGCCAAAGAGATACTATTATCGAGAGACTGAGAACATTAATAAAAGCTATAAAATATGAAAGGTATTGAAGTAATCATGGTTGCATATATGCTATATTTGTATACTTGTATTTATACTATAATTGTGTGCAATATTAAATCAAATCAAAAATATTTTTGGGAGTATCATTAGCTATACCGAGGAAGTGTGGGTCATAAGGCCCACACCTGAAACTACACGTGCCGGTGTAGGACTGGAGTGTGTCTTGGGATGAAATTGAAATGTTGGTGAACTTGTGA
>MU708977.1:277010-290366 GCA_026770625.1 Nicotiana glauca | reverse complement strand
ATTGGCGGTGCTTATATATTTTCGATTTAAATGAAATATGTGATAAGCTATATAATAGTGGTATATATAAAGTATAATACACATTTATAAAAAATATGTATGGTGTATATATATATATATATATATATATATATATATATATATATATATATATGACATTGCGGCGTGCAGCCCAATACCTAACTATCCTCACAATCCGGCCCTCGGGCTCACTCACCCGTCAACCTCAGAAGCCACTCAAGCATTTCAGTACAAACTTGGGGAATTCAGCCCAAAACACTTTCATATATTAAAATAGAGTGATGAATAAGATTAAATAGTAAATATGTATAAACCATGACTGAGGATAATGCTTTCTATCAAAACAATGAGAGGATAACAGTAAAATACTCCTAAGGATCCAAATAATATGGCACAATGCCCCAAACATGGCATTCAGCCCAAGTTAACAGAATTATTTCTAAAACACATAAATTTCATATAGGGTTTATCAAAATATGCAACTCTACAGTTGCCACAGGACGGACCAAGTCACAATCCTACTGGTGCACACTCATACGCCCGTCACCTAGCATGTGCTTCACCTTATTTATCAAAATAGTATGAAATTCTGGGGTTTCATACCATCGGGTCTGGATTTACAATCGTTACGTACCTCAAACCGGACGAAAATCCACTCCGCGATGCCTTTGCCGCTTGACTCGACCTCAAATCGCCCTGAATCTATCCAAAATCATAATCATATTATCAATACATGCTAAAGGAATAAAGCCCACGCAAAAATTATTAAATTAAATTAAAATTACCAAAATTGGACAAACCCAACCTCCGGGATCACGTCTCGGAATCCGATAAAAATTACAACACTAGAATATTTATCCCCTCACGATTCCATACATACCAAATTTATCAAAATCCAACTTCGTTTGACCCCTCAATCACCCAATTTTAACTCTCAAGTTTCAAGCCCTAATTCCCCAATTTTTACCCTTAAATCTTATAAATTCCAAGCTTAATATACTGAAAATCACCATAGAATCGAGTATTAAGCTCAAAAATCTTCTCAACAAGTTTCCTCTTGATTCCCTCTTCAAAACCCTCCAAAAGTTCCAAAAATGGAGTTGAAATTGTGAATAATAACCCAAATTCTTGAAGGGTCCTTTTCATACTTTCTGCCCAGCGATTTCCGTATATGCGGTCTCCAAGTCGCTTCTGCGCGCACCTGTGGAAAATCCATCGCAGGTGCGGTCCTCACTTAAATTCTAGAAACCGCTTCTACGGTCAATTCTTGCTCCTACGTCTCGCAGGTGCGGTCCTTTGTGCGCACCTACGGATTTGCCTCAGCTCTCAATTCTCCGTATCTGCGGCCTCTCTCTCACACCTGCGACCACGCACCTACTGTCCCCAATCCGTAGGTGCGGATATGACAGAAGCAGCAGCTTCAGCTGCTCAAACCAAATCCCAATCTTTCTGATAACCATCTGAATTCATCCCGAGGTCCCAACCAAATATATCAACAAGTCATATACCACTATTCAAACTTATTCCAACCTTCTGAACACTCAAAATAACATCGAAATACCAAATCACCCTCAGATTTAAGTTTAAGGATTTTCTAACTTCCGAATTCCGCAAACGATGCCAAACCCTATCAACCCTCGTCTGAATGACCCGAAATTTTGCATACACGTCACAAATGACAAAATGGACCTACTTCAATTTCTAAAATTTTATTCCGACCTCGATATCAAGATTTCCACTGCCGACCGAAAAATGCCAAATTTTCAATTTCGCCAATTCAAGCCTAAATCTACCACGGGCCTCCAAATAACATTACGAACCCACTCCTAAGTCCCAAATCACCTAACGAAGCTATCTGAACCATAAAATCCAATTTCGAGATCATTTATTCACAAGTCAACTTCCAGTTGACTTTTTCAACTAAAGCTTATAAATAAGAGACTAAGTGTCTCATTCCATTCTACGATCACTCCGAACCCAAACCAACTAACATGATACGATAAAATACATTTGAACAATACATAAAGAAACAAAAATGGGAGAAACAGGATTGTAACTCATGAAACAACTGGCCGAGTCGTTACATATTGCACTCAGTCGCTTTCATTTATTTTATTTTAAACATATTGTTCCTCAAATCTTTTTAATTAAGGAAAGTTTAATTACTTGGAAATCTATTAAAAAGGAAAATCACATGATTAGGCTATTGGCTTGCCTAGCAGCGTCGCTAGGCGCCATTACGACCTATAATAGAATTGAGTCATGGCATATTGTTTATAAACGATGTTGTTTGTGTATTACTATTTTGATGTTTGTTACAACAAGAACTTTTGTTGTGGCTATTGATATCGCTCTTGAATGTGAAACACAGTTGTCCATGTGAGAGAACATATTGCAAAAAAAATACACGCCAACAATGGAAAATATTTTGACCTTCTTCTTTATTGATTATCAATGCTTTCAAATAAATTTGATGAAAGCATATCTTTATATGGCGGTGAAAGTCTAATTATAGATATATTTTAGGGCGGATCCAGTGCATTAGTTATAAGTTCCCGTGAACTCAGTAATTTTTGTCTAGATCGGTGTTTGTATTGAAAAATTCATCAGATGTATAAGAATATTTAGCTTGGAACCCAGTTTGTTAATCCAGTTATTATTGTATATTTACTTGAGATTTATGTAGGAACTCATAAACTTAAAATTCTGGATCCTTCTTTGGTATAAATAAATAATAAGATGAACCATTAACTATTTGCATTCAGGTTTGTAAAATAGAATAAATATATTATCTTAAGGCTGTAAAGAGAAAATAATATAATTATTCAGGTTTAAATTTAATTTGCATATTATAGAATTTGAAAATGAGTTTGATACTACAATCAATGCAGGTTTAGAAATAATCTCTCAAAGCATCATATAATGGAGACAATAAAATTCGTAATTTATTGTTTATTCCAAGTAGTTTTTCAACCTTAAGAGTTGCTAGTATGCATAGTTTGGAAAAATAAAATAAAAAAAGTAAAATTCATTATGTTGAATTAAATGCAACCTCAATACCAACAACGGTAAAAGGAAAAGAATTGAAAAATAATTATGGAATCAAACAATTTTTGTTCAATATTGTCGCAGAAGTTGCAAATCATTAAAAATGTTAAACAGTTCACAAATTCCAAGGTGAAAAATAATTTTATAGATTTGATATACAATTTCATGATAACAACTCTAGAAAGTTATATATGAGAAGGAGCAACTTATTACCACAACAGTCACAAAGAGCAATACAGTATAAGAAAAAATAAACTTACCTACTTTGTCACCTACAAATTAATTATGTGTTGCATATGGAATGAGATATACCAAATAAAATGACCAATGTTCTTATATAGAAATTTTTTTATTCAAAATTGATAATAGATTGTCAGAAAGAAGAGAAAGGGGCAAGTGATATTATACATTGTAGACTTTTTTAATTTGAAACAAAGGAAGTCAAAAGACATACATAAACAAATAATATCACTGTTGAAAAATGTAAAAAAAACAAACGGATGTGTATTAAGTTAAATTTGTATAAATGATGGATGATGAAAGAGTCGATGCATTACTATTATTTAACGTAGTTAAAGGTTAATAAATGTTACTATCCGAACGGTCATTTTGAGCATTTGCACTTCTCTCGATTGTTTGAGAGCATGACTAGCTCCGTATGATGTATTATGACTGATGTGAATCGTCGGTTTTGATTTTCAGGCTATTCGGAATCGATTTGGAAGGATAATTCTCAGCTTGAAGCTTTAAATTTAAAAGGTTTGACAAGTTTTGACATTTTAGTATTTGACCTCAGATTGAATTTCTGATGGTTCCGTTATCTCCGTTGGGTGATTTTGGACTTAGGAGCGCGACTGGATCGTGATTTGGAGGACCGTGGTAGAATTTGGCTTGAAATGGCGAAAGTTGAAATTTTGGGAACTTTGACTGGGAGTGGACTTATTGATATCGGGGTCGGATTCTAATTCCGAAAGTTGGAGCAGGTCAATGTCATATGTGACTTGTATCCAAAATTTGAGGTCAATTGGACGTGATATGATAGGTTTTGCCATCAATTGTGGAAGTTGAAGTTTCAAAGTTCAATGATTCCGAATTGAGGTGTGATTTGTCGTTTTGACGTTATTTTGAGTGATTTGAAGGTTCGACTAAGTTCGTATGGACTAATATGACTTATTGGCATGTCTGGTTTAGGTCCCGAGGGGCTCGGGTGTGTTTCGGGTGGTTATCGGATCAAGTTTGAAGCTTGGATCATTGTTGAAGTTAGTCTGTTGCTGGTATAAATGCACCTGCGAGGCTATTGTTGCAGGTGTAGTGGGAAGGACGCAGGTGCGGATGTGTGTTGGATTGGGAAAGACCATAGGAGCGGATTTTGAAGTGCTCCTACGTGCGCGCAGATGCGGAATTTGGAACAGCAGGTGCGTAAGGCTTCGCAGAAGCAAGATTTGGCATTCGCAGGTGCGGGGTTTTTCTGGCATCGTTATTTTTGCAGAAGCGGAATTTATGCTGTAGAAGTGACATTACAGATACGGTTAAGTATCCGAAGAAGCGGAAATGCGGGATAGAATGTTAAATACTAGGGTTTGCGATTTTGGCTTCATTTTCACATTTCCAATTGCGGATTGGGGCGATTTGGAGCAACTATCATCACAAGGATTGGGTTTTGAGTCGTTCGAAGATCGCTACGTACGTGATAGCATGAGCATCGCTTGGCTTGCTCGGCGTCGGAATTGGCTGGTTTAAGATAAGAAACTCTTCTAAAATTAGTGTTGAGGGTATGAAACCTCGAATTATATGCTATGTGATTGGTGTTGAGGTGACGCACATGCTAGGTAAAGGGCGTATAGGCGTGCACCCTGTGAATTGGGACTCTGTTGTTCCCAGGGCAATGAATAGTGGCCCTATTCTTGTTGATATCTGTATTTTCACCATGTGATTAAGTATCTGAGCTGTCAAATCATACTAGGTATTATGCTTAGGCTTTATGCTGTTATTGTTGGGACCCATAGTGATCGTTTCTTGTTGTGCTCAGTCACATTCATGAATTCATATCATATATCAGTCTCAGTTGTTACTTATTGATACATCATATCATTGTTCCAGGTCAGTTTTCATGATATTGTGAGCCCGTAAGTGAGGCTGGAGAGTTTGATGACTGATGTGTAAATGCTTTTCATGATCTCCAGCTCTTTCCCACTAGCTCATTGTTTACTAGGCATCTAGGCAAACCCGCCGGGTTAATTAACTCAACGTGAGGCCGAGGGCCTAATTGTGAGAAGTTGAGACTATGGCACGTGAGTTGTCCATGCAGCACGTGAGTTGTCCGTGAGGATTTTGATATTGATGTTATAGCACGTGAGTTGTCCGTGCAAATTATAGCGTTTGGGGTGTAGGAGTCCCTCCGGAGTCTGCACACCCCCAGTGAGCGCGGTTAATTATATTCAGGGATGGATCTTCCTTTGGTATGGAGATGGATTTTCTCCATGAGGCTGGATTGGCCTGGTCCTCGATACTGGGTGACTTATAGTGAGTGATGTATATATTTCGGGATGGATCTTCCCTGGGTCGTATGGACCATATACAGTACCGAGTGGTTGATTATGATGATTGGAAGGTGTGATACAGTAAGGATGAGTACTCTGAGAGTGTGAGTACGTGATTCATCTCTGAGGTACATGGCATTGGCGTGCACATGTGGCATACATGCATAGAGACGCATTTTTCCTCATGTTATATGGTATCACGTCATTCATGACTTTTTACATACATTGATATATAGTTATAAAGAGGTATTTCACACTTATTATTTATAAAAGGAAATGAAATAGGTCTACCTACTGTGGAAAGGAATTTTCAGGAAAAAGTTATAGTTTTAAAAATTTGCTCATATTTTTAATATTTTTGGTAGAGGATTTGGGTTTTCATTGGTATACTTGAAAAGTAAAACTATTTTCGGAAAACTATAAAAAGTTGAGCACCTTATTTTTGAGCTATTTCTGTACTTATTTGTTGTGCTATGTATGAACTACTGTTGGTTATTTGTGCTGGACCGACCTATGTACCAGCTCGTCACTGCTTTCAACCTAAGATTAGGTTTGTTAATTTTTGAGTACATGGGGTCGGTCGTATTTATACTGCAATTCCTGCACATTGCATACATATCCCAGATGTTGAGGTTGCTGCGATCGATGGTTGCTGGATATGAATGCATACTTGCGTTCTTGTTGTAGCTGCCTCTTGTTCACAGTAGCCTTAGATTTATAAACTCTGTTTATGTAATTTTCGAACAGAAGATGTATTTTATTCATATCTGCTTTGTAAACTCTATTCATAGAAGCTCATGATTTGTACTACCAGTCCTTGGAATATGTAAAAGATTTAGATAATTCTATTATTTAAATGGTTTATTAAGTTAAATAAAATTGGATAACTGCTAATTGGCTTGCCTAGTGGGTTGGGTTAGGTGATATCACGACTGGTGGATTTTAGGTCGTGACAAATTGGTACCAGAGCTCTAGGTTCATAGGTTCAACAAGTCATGAGCAAATGTCTAGTAGAGTCTTGTGGATCGGTATGATGACGTCTATATCTATCCTCGAGAGGCTACAGGACATTTAGGATATACTTCCCGTCTTTCTATCCTTATCCTGCGGCATTGATTCAGCTTGAAGCGTAACTCTTTGAATTCCTTCTACGTATTCATATGCGTATGTGAGCGCTTGCTATCAGTTGTGCATCAACGGCTTGTGATTCCATGGAAGAGGTGCGAGGTATGATTTCGGTATGCTGATGATGGTCCAGTCTGGAGGACTTGTGGCGGGTTTTAACTGTGGTTTGAGCATAGAGGTGTTGATTGTGTGAGCACATACTTTTGGATTTATATGTCAGGTAGTGTCCCTATTCATAGAATTTATGGCTGGATGGCTATGTGATTAGTATGATGTAACTGTGAGATATGTTCATATGGTTGAATGTGACGAGAATGGTCAGCTTGAAGTGTAGCGAGAACTATTTGGTGCTTGATTTCCATCTTGAGTTGATATATAGTCCTGAGTTATGGGTGTGTTGAAGGGTCTTTTCATGTTGATTAGTTGAGTAATAAAGTAGATTTCATGTCATGATATGAGTTCAGATTCAGGAAGATTAAGTGATTGAGTAATGTTTATGACTGTAGAAGGGCATAAAATAAGGTCAGTTTGAGGCAAAGTAGGTGGGCTGTCTCATGTGGGATGTCCTGAGGCTTGTGTGATTCCTATGTTGTTTGTTGGGAGATCTCTTTTACTAGTTAATTATATGTGCTACAATTTTGAGTTTGATCACTTTTGAGAGTTGGCTTGACTGTTACAAGGGAGAATGCAAGATTTATAGATGATTTGAGATGCTAGATGGTTTGTGTTATATGAGCTTAGAGAGGATTTAGTTGAATCTCACTGCGGTATTATAGTTGTAATAAAGTGTGGGCATTGGGATTTATGGTGTGTTCTGATCTATGGCTCTGAGCCAAGTGGGGGAGTCCGCTATTTATAAGTTGATTTCACAGTTATATGTTGTATTGGTTTCGGTTTGAGGTATACTTATAAATGAGTTATGTTCTGCAAAGGGTGTGATCGAGGATGACTTAGGTAAAGGAATTTCTAGGTACTAGTAGTATTAGGCTTTATGAGTGTATGAGAATCACAGAACGATGTGAGTTGTTATTGGTGAAGGATGTAATGCATATGGAGCAGGAATTCATTTAGTTGCATTAATGTAGAGTTACTTCCTTGGGTGTTGGAGTGCTAATGGGGCACAGGTCGTTTGGTCCGCTTGGTCAGTCTAATTGAGATTTGAGCATAGTGGATGACTCTCGAGAATGGTTTCAATGAATTCAAGATTTACACGTGGCAATTGGAAATCTTCAGGATGTCTATTTTTTCTAGAAACTGAGATTTATATTGGAGGACGTCAGGAATTGTAGCATTTCTATATCATTATGGACTCTGCATATCAGCATCAGAAAAGCGAAGGTAATGGCTTTAGATTCGCAGAATGTCTCTTCAGAGCGGTTATCTCGGTTGTGGTACTTTTGTGGGTTCTTAAGAAGGAATACAACGGTTTATGAGCCTTAGGGCGGTGTGATTTTATGCTAAAGTCCGTGGGACAAGGTTTAGTTAAGGATAGTTGTGTACTAACAAGGAAAAGTATCAATTTGAAGGTAATTCGAAAGGGACTCAGAGAAGTAGGACAGCTTGGTAGTAGGTTGGATCAGCATGGTACTGGATATGATTGGTTCTTTGGGAGCTCATGATGTAGTGGGTTTCTACAGGTGTTTTACGGCAATGCTCTTAAATTTTGGTGGCTTGCATAGATTGGTTGAGTTAGAAGGAGTCAGTCCCAACGGTTTGGTGTTGTGCAAATAGGATTTGGAGGGTTCTTGATGGTTTCTACCACGGTTAGAGATGTATATTTCCTATTGGAGCCAGGAGGATGTGATGTATAGTGATTTCCTCCTAGATGGGATCAAATGGAAAGTTCTTAGCTAATTAAATATGCAGTTTCTTGTGACTCAAAGTGGGTTGTGAAGTTCTCGAATCTATTATAGGATGGCATGGTATATGTAGTGTGTTGTGTAGGATCGAGATTTGGTATGTGCTAGGTCACGGTTCAGTCTGAAAGGAAGGTCATAAATTCTTACGTTACATGCACGGTTTCAGGTGAAGGGCATTACTATTTGGTATGGCGTGAGGAGAGTATACATTTCTTTTTTTCTTTCTTTTTTTTTATAAAACAAAACATTTTATTTCATCAAAACTGCCATTACACATCCAGATTAATGCTGGCCATTAATCTCATATATCTATTTACATGTACTGTCAACTAACACTATGTCATATATACTAACTATTCTAAGGGAAATTGCTTAAACTCTCCAGATTTTTTTGCCATTTTACTCTCTTCCTCCCTTGAATGTATATGCGTATAGCAATCTCCTTGCATATTCCATCTATGTTGTATCTGCCTTTGTTGAATCTAATCGAATTCCTTTCGTGCCAAATGCAATAGACAACCATCGCAAATGTTGCTGTAGTGACTTCTGCTTTCCAGTTTTTGCTTCTTGCCTGATTGTTGATCCACATTATCTCATTCTGCCAACTTCCTATCTGCCTTGTGAATCCCAGCCATCTCAACATTTTGTCCCATAAGCTATTTGTTTTTGAACAACCAAAAAACAAGTGATCAAAATCCTCCATTCTAGCTGAACAGAACACACAGTCAAGAGGAACTTGTATTCCAAAAGTCATGAGCCTATCTACTGTTGCTAACCTTTGATGAATAGCTAGCCACAGGTGGAATTTGAATCTAGGATGAACCTGTGTGTGTAGATGGAGACTTTTCCACATAACTTTTGGAAATGTAGGCTGCATCTGAACATAAGCTTTGTGGATTTGAAATTTGCTCTGTCTTGTTAGTGTCTCCAATGTGGTTGTAATATGTTGTCCCGGATTCATCTGTTTCACATCCTCTCTCGCCTCAATAATTTTCCTAATCACCCAAGTTGCGTCTTTGGGTACTGCCATTTCCATAATATCCCTATTCTTTATGTAATAAGTATGAGCCCATTTGATCCATAATACATCCTTCTTCATAGCCAATGCCCAAAAGTGCTTCATCAGTGCTGCTTTATTCCATAGTCCCATGTTTATAATATTAAGACCTCCTGCAACTTTAGGTTGACATAGTCTATCCCACACAATCAAATCTTTCCTTGAGCATTCTGTTGAGCCAGTCTACAGAAAAGTTCTACAGATTGCTTCTATCATTTTCATGATCTTCTTTGGCAATAGGAAAATTTGAGCCCAATATGTTTGAATACCAAACAATACAGACTTGATCAACCGGATTCTTCCTGAGTATCAAAGCAATCTAGCTGACTAGCATCTTACTCTTTCAGTGATCCTTTCAACCAGTGGAAAACATTGATGAATGTTTAGCTTCCTTGTCGACAGTGGTACTCCTAGATACTTGAAGGGCAATGACCATTCTATATATCCAGTATGTTCTAGCAAGTGTTTCTTTATGTGTTGTGCCACTCCAGTAAAGTAAATTGAGCTTTTTCCTGCATTTGCTTGCAATCCAGATGCAGCTGAAAATTTATTAAAAGTCTCCTGGATTTTAGTAATTGAGTTAACATCACCCCTTCAAAACATTAACAAATCGTCAGCAAAACATATGTGAGTTGCTCCTAGCTTCTTGCACTTTGGATGGAACTTGAAGTCCTTTTGAGTTTCCAGTTGTTTCATCTCTCTTTGTAGATATTCCATGGAAATCACAAAAAGGTAAGAAGACATTGGATCTCCTTGTCTTATTCTTCTCTTAGCTGGGAAAGGTTTGGCCAATCCTCCATTTAGTACCAAGAAGTAGGTCACAGTTGTCACACATTCCATTATCCATAGAATGAACTTCTGAGGTAAGCCAAGGTCAGCAAGCATGCATTAGAGGAACTGCCAGTCTAAGGAATCATAGGCTTTCCTTAGGTCCACTTTGAGCACACATCTAGGGGACAACCCTTTCCTATTATAGCCATTGAAGAGTTCGTGACTAAATAGGATATTATCAATGATAGTTCTCCCTTCAATAAAAGCAGATTGTGCTTTCCCTAGTGTGAGCACGTGATTTTTACCCTACATATGAGTTATTCTCATAAAATTCAAATAAATAATTTTTTCTTATTTTTACAATTAGTGTGAATTCTGTGTTGATTGTTTGCATGTTATTTGCGCATGTTAAATCAAATAAAAAATAACAAAAAATATGCATTTGCATTTAGTAGGTATTAATTCATCTTAACAAATTAAAGGAAAATCAAAATAACATTTTTTTTATTTGCTTTAATTGAAAAATTACCATAAATAAAGTTAATTAGTTGAACAATTTTAATAAAATTAAAACTAAATACAAAAGAAAATTAAAATACAACAAAATAAGAAATCAAAAAAAATACAAAAATTGAAAATATGTAAAATATACAAGAATGAAAAGTAAGGAGAAAATACAAGAATTAAATATATAAAGGAAAAATAGCTTGGGCCAAAACACCCTAAGCCCAAACCAAAACGGAAATATCAGCTCCAGCCCAAACAACCTAGACCCAATTAACCCGGTCCAGTCTTAAATAAAGATAAAACGACGTCGTTTTAATTGAGCAATCCTAGCCATACATTACTCTTCATCCAACGGTCCGGATTCAATAACCCACAATTAATAAAATAATCCCTAACCCTAAAACAATTCATTTCTTTTCATCTCCCATTTCATATCACCCCTGAGCCGCCCCTAGTTCCACCCGCCGCCCCGCCGGAACCCTACCGGCGGGAAACCTTTGTTTCACCAATCTCCACCAAAAAATACACCCCAGAACCGCCTCAACCTCCTCTTCACACCCCTCTACCCTATTTCCCTCAAAACACCCCAAAATTATTCGAATACCCAAATTAAACTCGCCGGAACCCTACCGCCGGCGAGTAACACTTCATCCAAACAGCCCCTATTTTATATCATGGCATACTCAACGCTGTGTTGAAGGTTTCAAGCCTTAGAAGTCGTCGTAAAAACCCTATAAGATACAAGAAAAGCTTAACAGTGACGAAGTCTTTCAAGAAGAGGGTATAGACGGCTCCTGGTCAACCAGAACTATTTTAAAAGAGGAAAGAAGAAAAAGAGCAGATTAATAACGAAAAAGAGCTAAGTTCTTTTATCTTCATTTTTATTTCAAATTTTTTTCTATATGCATGTTTTCCGTTTTTGTTTATGATTTCTTTTAGTTTTTTCTCTTTTCTGCCTCAGATGCTTGATTGGTATTATATTAAAATTAAAAAATATAAATAAAAAATCATATTTGATAATTTTCATATTAGATAAATCCTGTGATTTTTTTTAATTCATTTGTTGTTTCTGAATTAAGCTTTTAATTAGTTATGCTAGAATTTTTTTAGATTTTGTCTGTTAGTTGATTCGTTAATAGATTTAATTCTGATTTTAATTAGTCTGCTTTAATAGTTAATTCGTTAATATATTCTGTTATTAATTGTTAGATTAATTAGGATAAATAGGATTTACTTGTTGTTACTGGTTAATTTCGTTTATGAATCTGTTTTGATAATATTTTTGATTTAATTCTATTGAAAATCAGTGAAATAAATTTGATAAATCTTAGGAATTGGTTATAGCTGTTAGGGTAATAGGATAAAGATTAGGTTAAGGTAATTCTGGGTATAAAGTGAGGGCAATATGGGAATATTGAAACAGGTTGTTGGTAATTCAATCAAATAAAAAGGGGCATTATGGGTAGTGAAAAGGGTAGAATTGGTAAATATTAAAAAGGAAGTGAGGTTAGAATAGACAATTCAAGGGGTAGGAATATAGTAGGAATAGCTAGAACCTTCTAGAATGGGTTCTAGTGCAAATTTTAATAAAATAAATGTAGTAACTTGTCTAACAAGGTTAAAAATGAGGGACTCTTAGATAATTACCAATTTTAAATTTCCCTCCAATTTCCAACTCTATAAATAGGCAATTTCAGCCATAATTAAGGAGTTTTTGAACCCTAGAAAATTCCCAAAAAAAAAAAAATACCTGCTAGGTTCCAGATCTGAAATCAACACTTTCAGATCATTTTTCTTCTCTTTTACACCTTGAATTTGTATCAAAAAAGCCAAAAACAATCGAAATAAGTGTATTATTCCATTGGTTTCAGATCCAGATCTGGAATCAATGAATCAGTGAAATAAATCTAAGTAGATTTTTGGATTTCATTCATCTCTTTTAGCTAATTTTTCAATGTTTTTGAGGGCTGATTTCTCTGTTATTCTGGAAATTTCCAAGGTCTATTAGAGTGATTTTAGGACAATTTTGAACTAGGTTTAAGTCAATTTGATTCCAATTGAATACTGAAATGGATCTGTGCTGAAAGTATTCTACTGAGAAGTTTGATTTTCATTTCAAATAATATTCCTGCACTGCTGTTGCAATTTGTTGTTGTTGCTGATCAATCTCTCCTTCTATTTCTTACTTTCAGGTACACATTTTAGGTTTACATTGATGTATCTCATTCATGTTGATAGGTGAATAAGGAACTGACATTAGTTTTGTTACTTTCAATCAACTGCCTCATTGTTTAGATCCTTAAATTTAGATCTTGTGTTAGAATTGTTATGACATTAAATAAAATGACCGATTGGACTTGGTATGTAATAATTGGACTGTTATTTTCGAGTAAATATGGACTTTGATATCGCATTGTAAAAATTGACA